>VDFB02119151.1:0-49672 GCA_007258455.2 Sequoia sempervirens
GGATTAGGGTTGAGGGTCCAATGTATAGGGTAGAGGGTTGATGGTTTAATGTATAGGGTAGAGGGTTAAGGGATTAAGGGTTTATGGGTTTAAGGGTTGAGGGATAAGGGCTGAGGGCTGAGGGTATAGGGGTTGATGGTTTAGGTATTAAGGTTTAAGGGTTGAGGGATTAGGGTTGAAGGTTGAGGGATTAAGGGTTGAGGGTTGAGGGTTGAGGGTTGAGGGTATATGGTTGAGGGATTAGGGTTGATGGTTTAGGGTATTAGGTTGAGGATAGAGGGTTTAAGTGTTGGAGTACATGATCACTGAGAGAGGGGGGTGAATTAGTGGTCTAGTGAGGAATCAAATTTTAAAACTTAACTCACTTGTATTATGCAAAGAGACCCATTGAAAATGTTTCAAATATCATAGGTATTGAATGTTGAGGGAGTCACAATTGTATGCAAATAAAAACACAATACTTATACAAAGATGAACAATCAAGCACAATATGACCAATCACCAAGAGGATACATAACACAAGTTTTATGAGTGGAAAATCCTAAAGGACGAAAAACCACTCTGCAAATAAGTTTCATTAGGCCTCACTAGCCAAAACCTTATAGGTTACAAGTTGTGTGCTCCATTGGCTGAACAACAAGCTTCACTAGCTAAACACCATGCCTCATTGGAAAATCATCACTTCAGAAGAAATTAGTAAGACTTAGAGGGTTACTCTATTTCCATACAAATCACTGCTCTATCAAACACTTCATCTCCCTTATTGAAACTTACCACAACACTAATTCATCAATAAAAAAAATTACAGTTCTTCACTAGCCAAATCACCTATGATCACACTTAGGTCACACAAATCTATGTAGAGTAAGAACAACACTAAAATATTTTTTGTATAGAGGAAAGCATATATATTCCTTTTACAAACTATCAATCAACATTCCCTCACTGTGCATAGTCAAATCAGACTTCACAAGCTTTCTATCTCACTTAGACCATAATCATAATACCCTCAAAACATTATGTAAGATTCCTCAAACCATTATTTACAAAATAAAACACAAGGAAACATATAATATTTTATCCTTTGTTATTCATGTTCCCCATTTCTTTGTGTAATCTTCACACAAACATAGTATCAACACATTCAAAACCTTGCCACATAGTTCAAATGTCTATCCAAAACAAAAATAGAGGTCACACACCTATTGAAACCACCTCAATACACTGGCATAGATTTTAAATCCACTACCACCTCAATACAATTACAAACCAATGCATAACTAAACACAAGGCAATGCCATCCAATCACCTATCAAAGTGTTCACTCCTAGAAGTAGCCGTTCTTAGATTTTTAAATCTGGACCTTTGGATTTTCTCACCTGCTAAATTCAAAATTGAATAAAACATTTGATCTTCCTTTTCAAATAGTTACATAATAGAGCTGTGAGTAATGAATGTTAGAATCCCATCAATATTTTAGCTTCTAGAAATAATTGTTAACCAACTTTAAATCAGAACCATCGATCCTTTAACACTCACTAATACTCAAATTAAATAAGATCCACTGATTTAATTTTAAGCGGCTTAAAAAGGATCATTGACTTGCTGAAGCAGTAGACCCTAGGTGTAGGGATTGGTAACTAATGTATTTAAAACCCTCGATTATTCACTTACCTAAATTTTAACTCTCAATAGCAAGTCAACTTTAAATTAAAACAAAAAGAATTCTTTCCTTTGAAAAACCTTGACAAGGGATAAACCCTAGATCTTAGGGTTTTTATGAAATCTTCAATAATCAAAATCCTAAACCTCTAAATGATAGAAAATGGCACCACTTTGAAAAGAAGCAACTCTTAAAATGTTATTCATAAAGTTGAACTCTTTGCATTCCCACTATGAAACATAATGAAATGAAGGAACAAAGCCAAATCATGAGTATATTTCCATGTTGTTGCATCAAACATTAATGAGGAACAATGAAAATTCACACCAACACCATGAACACCATTATTGCTAGCATATTCTTGCATATATGAAAAAAATTATCCAAGTACCTTTGCATCAATACCCTGATGAGATGAATGAACAGGCATCAACACCATTACAAATACCACTACAATTTCTCTATCATCTTTGACACGCAAGTTTCCTCAACATCATGAGATGTAGCAACTCTTGTAGCTACTCAAAGTCAGCAAAATATTTGACTATCTTGTAGCAGCACTAAAGCAATTCTAGTTGTGATACATAAACCATGAACACCAATGACAATATAATTCACTCTTAGCCTTGTACCATGCCTATGCACCTTTGTACCATGTCAAAGCATCAACCATGAAATGAATCATAAAATGAAACAATGAATAGTACCATGAACTCTTAAAACAACTTTGTGATTAGGATGATCTAGACCTTGACATTAAGAAACATTCTAAATGAGCAACTATTTGTGCTTTGCATTTTGCAACAACACCTTGCATCAAACATCATGAGATGATCAAAAAACACAAAATGATCCACATACACCAATAATGACAAACCAATACAACAAACACCATGGAATGAGTCATGAACAAGTACCAAACACTGTTTCCTTTACTTCACGGGTAAGTGCAAGATCATGATGGGCCAAAAAGTGGCGATATGATGGGTATGTGGATGACGACTTTTTTTTACCCAAATTTAATGAAACGAAAAAGGTTTTTAAAGGAGATTCACATCTTTCCACCAATATAAATTTTGCTTTACTTTGAATTTAATAAATTATTGTTATTCATTTTCTATTAGAATTACAACTAAAGTCTTGATTGATAGGTTGATTGAAAAACATCTATAGCTTTCAAATGGTATCACATTTTTTTAATCCAAAATATGCATCACATTCTATGCTTCACATACTATAGGATTCAAAAAAAAAAAAATGAATTTCATGAATTTTTGACCAAATTAAGGTGGTCAAACATACGCGTTTTTATATTTTTAAAAAGTTGTAATAAAAAATTCATAATTAATTATATACTTGGAAAAAAATTACAAAAAATATGCATCGCATTGGGGCATGATTCATCTACTTATATCTAAAATATTATTAAAAAATATTATCATTTTATTGTGGTTAGGGTGGTTAGATAGACACCTACTTATTTTTTCCTCGAATTTAAGTACTACCGCATTAAAATTTTAAATTTTCACCAAATAGATTTCTTTTTAAATAAAAATAGTAGTTTAGAAACTATATTCAATTTTCTACAAATTCTATTTTTATATATTTTTGAAATAATATAGATAACTTATTCAAATTTTTATGTGAAGTTGCCTAACTCTAATTTTTTTGAAATTTTCACCACTTAAGGGCCTATTTTTTCCATGATGATCCTGCACATACCCTCATAGTTTCCTTCACTATTGCATCAACAACATAAAACCATGAAAGACCTTTGACATCAATAAACTCCACTAGCATAATTGAATCAACAAGAAATGGATAATTCTAACATCATTAACCTTTGACATCAATGTCAAAATTCATCTAACAAACTCCCCCTTTGCATTTATGGAAAACCAACACTCCACTCTCTGTAAATCTCTCCCCCTTTGACATCAAATGACAAAGGATCACTAACTCCCCCTACAAAATAGATACACTTGCATTAACCTGTCATCATGTTTACACAGTTGAACTGAAAGATTGTCTTATATTATCCTGTCAATGTGATACCATCATTGTGACTATACTCTTGTGTTACTCAAGAAAATCAACACTACATGTAAGAAGATACATATTACAGTCTTACTGTCACATTATACTCAATGAAAAGCATTGTTATTTTACAAAACACAGAGGTATACTTAAGATCACCATAGATGCACACTATCCATTCAAAATGGAGAGACACTGAGCTTGTGCAAGAAAAAATGGAATAGTAGAGACCATTGCACAAGAAAAAGCATTCCAAAATCATAAAAAACCTATCAAAGATCACTGTCCATTTTCAATCAACTCTCCATTAAACCATTTACAAAATAATAAGAACATTTATATCATTGTCACTGACTATTGATGCTATTTAAAAGTGAATGCATAGCATTACTCCCCCTGCAAAATAGTCATGCTTCTCACTGTCAAGTTTTTCAAGAGCGTTACCACCAAACCATTATCAATGTCTTGCATATCACAGACAATACCATGAATATAAATTTCGCCATACTCATGCATTAATATTTTCTTAAGACAAAAAAATATCTATGAATAATCCAAAAGTAATGAATATTACTAGAAAACTTTGACCTACAAATCATCTATGATCACTTGCAAACTAAAACAATCAAGAAATTTAACCAAATATTACACCCTATTGCCCCCTATGAAGTAGACTAATTGAATAAAAATCAAAGCATTAACATATGATTGTTCTCCCCCTTTGGAAAAAATGAGAAAGGGACTCAAAATGATATGGATACCTTGCAACAAGAAACATTCAAGACAAAAACAATTCTAGGAAATAATCATTGTACCCCTACTCACTATAAAAATATTGACTGAGAGAAACAAACTATGGATGAAGTTATGAAAAGAGATGTTGTCAATTATAACAAGATATTCAAGGTAAGACAACTTTCATTGAGCATAAGAGGAAGTCAAGACTACTCCACTGTGCATTCATTATACAAGGTAACTGTACTTTCAACATACCACTTTATTGTGCATAAAAAGAAGACATTAAACCAATACAGCAAACCAATCATGTCACTGTCACTATAAACCATAAAAGGAAGACAAGATCAAACCATTATCCACTGCACCATACATTATATCCACTGTCATATCACTATCACCACTAATCATTATACAACTAGAAACACTCAACAAAATGTCCATTACAAAGTACCGAGCAGGCATTGGAAACTCATTAACCATTGCATCCATACCTCTTGAAGCATTATGAAATCAAAACCACACATATTTTCTCAACAAGATCACAATAATAGCACTGAGAAATAGTCATAACACTGTTGGTAGATACCTACAACAAGAGTCTCATAAAGCAACTAAAAGCATATCACTGTCAATATGGCTATGATTGGCATTACACAATGGCAAGATTCTCTCAAGGAAATACAATGTACACTATTGTCATTATCAAAGCACCATAGCATTTTCCAAGAACCAAATTTCATTGGAAAGTATGGACAGAGATTACCAACAAACTATGACTATCATTGTGCATGAAACTTTCTCAATTGAATGTGACCTATCTTAAAGAAACCACTTCCCAACCTTGATTGTGATTGCAAAAATGAAAGAAAAAATCTGTCAGCTTAAGGATTGTAGTATATTTCCAATGAGTACACATGCCATGATAAGGAAGATAAATGTAAAAGAACTCAAATGTATCGAAGGATTCAAATGCATCACTGCAATAATAATATCATGATGAGATCTACAACTATATTGATAAAGGAACACACACTAATATTAAAAAGCTTTAAAGTCATCTCATTCATATTTATCTGTGCCTTCATTAAGTTAAGATACATGACAATATCTACTCCTTGATTTTCTCTATGACAATCCTCTTGACTACTTTTACCTCCCTTGATAATGCCTATATTATTTTGGAAAAATGATATCAGTGTCTTCTTGAGTGTGTTGACATTTCCTTCTTGATACCTCTTCTTTGTGACTATCCTCTTGGCTTTAAAGATGGTTTTGCATCAGATGTTTCCCTTTCTAAATAATTATCTTCCTATTCAATGCATTGATTATCATACTCATCATTATCCTTGAATGTACCTTGATAAAGGTAGGACTTGACAAAAATGCATCCTTCCTGCCACTTGTCAATTGAGCATCTTTGACATCAATTCTATGTTTCTATTGGACATAGACAACAATTGATCATTCATTGAGCAGTCAACTAACAACCTGAGATCATTCCATCATCAATACCAATTCAACTGAGATCAAATGGCACCAATTCTTTTGAATTTAATAATAAAACCTGATGCTAACAAACTACTGAACACATGCAAACACACTATCTCTACACTATCTCATATCAGAAACACACTATGACTGATATACAACCTCTTTATTTTTGACTATGGGGCTAAATGATAAAACTATAAACATCACCCTAACCTCATGTTGTTCTTTAAGTAGTTATGGATGTTTCTTGTGCAATATGCACAAGCTTAGGTGCTTTCTTCTCTTTCTCTTTTTTCCTTCTCTAAAATTTCATAGTGCCTATTTTCTTGCGATGACTAAAAGATTCCACCAAATTACTCTTACAAAATAGTTCTTTATGTCCAAACTTTTGGCAATATAACATATGACCTTGTAACCAATAGGAGGAACAAAAGAATTAGTCTCTTGACAATCCAAAAACATCATTTCTAACTTGTATATCACAAAAACTTGTAGTGTGACCCTGATCCAGGAAGATCTAGAAGACCTAAAAAATTCACAGTTTCAGAATCCAGTGGAACCATCACCATGTCGAAGTGCTCAGAAAATTGGACCCAACGCAACTTGAACGAGTGAAAAAGGAGCTTGTATGCCAAAGTTATGGTCAGTCAAAGTTGGGGGTCAAATTAGGTACAATGGCCAATTAGAAAGGAAAAAAATGATCATTCCAAAAATGGTCAAAGGTAGCATCACGTTGAAGAGCTCATTACCACGGTTCCAACGACACTCATTTTGTTGAAAATGAAGCTCGTATGACAAAGATATGAATAGTCAAAGTTGAAGGTTGATTGGATGCTAATGTGGTAGTTGACTGAATTCTAATGTGGCAAGTGTAGGTGATGTGGAAAAAATGTGGATCCCCTCAAATTCACGTACCACCACTACACCATGCTTTATTTTTGAGAAATAAAGTGGTGGAGGTTTATTTTATTTCACAAAATCCATTTTATGGGATTCCAAGTGGATTTTGTGGGATCCCAAGCAAATTTTGTGGGATTTAAAGGCAACGGATTAAAACCAAATCTCCTAAAAATTAAAAATTAAACACTTTAAAACAATAATGAATAAACTCGAATCTCCTAAGTTTAAAGAATTTAACCCCCAAATAAAAGTAGAAAATCCAAAATTAAAATACTAACCCCTATAAATAAGGGCCTAATCCTTTAGAATATTAAAGCCCGTTTACATAATATAATTAAAGGGATTAGATAATATTTTAAATAATTTATAAAGGAATAAATCTGGAAGGATTATAAGGTTTGAAGATTATTAAATATTTAAAAGGGTATTTTATGGGGTTAGAAATTATTGAAAAGATTATTAAGATTTTAAAGGGGGAATTTGAAATAGTTTGGAAGATTATGGGGATTTTATTGTTTTACACCCATATGGAAAATTTTTATGTATAAAAGAGGGGTGAGGGTTTAGAGTTGGGATAACCAAGTGAGGAAAGTTGAGAGAATTCTTTTGGAGGTAGATGTACATGCATGGAGACTTTGTATTTTGTAATCCCTTAAGTGTAATTGGGATTGAAAGGAATTTGAAGCCTATCCCTTGGATGCAAGTAAAGGAGAATGCAAACGAGTCTTAGGTGTTGAGAGAGACTGTGAGAGAAACTATAATGCAGGGCTGAAGCTTGGATGATGTAAAAAGGAATTTTAAAGCTTGGTGTCATTCATAAGTGGTCCAACATTGAGAAGCAGACACAGAGACGTAGCTCATATTGAGCGAGATCCGTTATCAAGCTCATGATCTCTCTCATTTTTCTATTTTCTAATTCTCTTTCATTTCTTTCAGTATTTGATTCCTTTTGAGTTCTAATTATGACATTTACAAGATTAGTGAAATTCATTAAATTGTCTTAAGGATTAAGTGAGCTCCATTTTGATAATTTCAAAGGTTAAATAAACATAACCACACAATTTTTTTTGCGATCAAGATAAAATTTGTAAGGAGGAATAAATTATATATTTGTACCCCTTTAATGACATATCAAGTTTGGTATCAGAGTAGTTTAATAGGAAAAATTGCAAGCGGTGGATGTTAACCAGGTTGAAATTAAAGTGAGGAGAAGGTGCACTTGAAGAGTTTAATACAGAGATCAAATCAAGGCAAGTTACTCGAAGAAAAACCATGGAACAACCAGAAGGAGGAAAATCTCCCAGTCCTAAAATCTTTGAGAATGAAGAATAATTTTGCAAAGCATTCCTAGACATGAAGATGATGGTGGAAGAGTTTTACAGGAAAAAGAAGAAGAAGAAGAAAGGTGAATCCTCTTCAAAAGATGACAAAGGTAAAGGAGTAGGAGGTAGATTTTAGGACTGGGAGATTTTCAAAGAAGAAACCTTAATCTAATGCTCCTTTGTTAAAGCTTGATGTTAAATTTGAATTGCCAACTTATAATGGAGAACTGGATGTAGAGAAACTTGATAATTGGATTAAAAAAATTGAAGTTTATTGCAGGATTTAGAAGTTTACTAATTATACTTCAAAGATCCAATTAGCCACTCTTCACTTGGGAGGCACAACCTTAATTTGGTGGGAGAGCAAAACTTAGGAAGATCTAAGCTGATGTGGTAAAATTATTTCTTCTTGGTTTGAGTTTATTGCTGCACTTAAGAAATAGTTTCATCCATTAGGTCACATGTAAAAAGAAGTAATGAATTGGAAATAATTAAGGCAAGAGAAAGGAAGAAGCGTACAAGAATATACACAGGAGTTTAAGAAAAAAGCTTTAATTTTGGGCATTCCTTTATACACACAAGAAACTTTGTTGAAGTATATAGGTGGACTACATGAAAAATTGAGGCATACAATACTTATGTTCAATCCAAATAACCTTGAAAAAGTTAGTGTGCAAGCCATTCATCTTGAATTAGGAATGAAGAGTAGCCATGACAATTTCTTAATGAAATCCAATAAGCAGAAAGGAAACAAGAAAGGGAAGAAGGAAATGCAGCAAGTAGCTTCCGTGAAGAAAGAGGAGGAAAAGCCTTATTACTCACATTGCAAAAAGAAAGGGCACGAAGATGCAAAATGTTGGAAATTGCATCCTGATCGGAAACAAAAGTGGTTCAAGGATCAAAAGGGTAAGCAAAAGACTGCATCTATTGTGTAGGATCTTGGATCAAATTCTGATGATGAAACCAAGATAACAGTTGTGGGTATAAAAGGTATTGTTCTTGTTGCTAGTACTAGTTCCCTTGCTTCTTTTGTAAAGAATAATGAGACCCCTATTCAAAGTAAAAGGAATGAATTGTTTCATATAAGGACTATTGTAAAACAAAGTAAAATTGATACACTCATAGATAGTGGATCACAAGTAAACTTAATCTTTTAACAAGTTGTTAAGCAATTGGGATTAAAAAATACCTCATCCTAAACCATATCCATTGGGTTGGGTGCATTATAATGCTTGGTTACATGTGTCAAGGCAATGTAAACTCCGATTTGCAAACACATCCAAGTTTGTAGATGAGGTAGAGTTAGATCTAATTCTGCTTGACATCTGTGGGATGGTTTTGGGAAGTCCTTACTTGTATGACATAAAGGCCATTTTCTACAAGGAACATAACATGTGTCATTTGTTTAAAAATGGAATTAAATTCATTCTAAAAAATTATCGCATGAAGAGTGATAAATCTGTTGTAAACACAAGGCATTTGAAAATGGTTGTAAATGAAAGCAAGACATTAACCCTCATATTTGTAACAACTAGTGATATTAAGCATGAAAATGAAATGATTTCTAATCATGATAAGGTTTCACAGACAACACAATGTGAGGATCAGTTGCAAGCAGATTTAATCCTTCGGCCTCAGGTGGTCAAAGGGGGTTTGAACATGACTCATTTTCTAATGATGTTCCTATTCAAGAGATTCAACAAGTTGATACTTTTTCCTTCACATCAGTATATTCAGTATTGTTGCTTGCCATTCTACTAGTTAGTTCTATGTGGATAGTGGATGCAACAATGAGTATTGATGGGTATTTAGTTGATTGTATAAGCTATGCTATCTCATTCTTCATCTTGTTTGTGATGAGTCAGATGGTCAAAATTCTAGTAGGGTGGATAGATGATACTGGGCAAGCAAGGCGACAATGCCCTCACTTAATCTCTATGTAAAAATAGAATTTTTGTGGTCCAAAAGCTTCTCAATTGGGAGGAATGATTTAGGAGGATCTAGAAGACCTCAAAAATTCATAGTCTTAGAATCCAACAGAACCATCGCCATGTCAAAGTGCTCAAAAAACTAGACCCAATGCAACTTGAATGGGAAAAAAAAGAGCTCGTACGCCAAAGTTATGGTCAGTCAAAGTTGGGGTCAAACCAAGTACAAAGGCCAATCAGAAAGGAAAAAGAATTGATTGTTCCAAAAATGGTCAAAGGTGGCATCACATCAAAGAGCTCATTGCTACAATTCCAACTTTGCTTGTTTCATTGAAAATGAAGCTCGTACGGTGAAGATATGGCCAATCGAGGTTGAAGGTTGACTAGATGTTGACATGGCAGTTGACTAGATGCTGATGTGGCAAGTGTAGGTGATGTGGCAAAATTTTGGAACCCCCTCACTAAATTCACATACCACCACTACACCATGCTTTATTTTTGAGAGATAAAGTGGTGGAGGTTTATTTTATTTCACAAAATCCATTTTATGGGATTCCAAGTGGATTTTGTGGGATCCCAAGCAAATTTTGTGGGATTTAAAGGCAACAAATTAAAAATTAAACCCTTTAAAAAAATAATGAATAAGCCCAAATCTCCTAAGTTTAAAGAATTTAACCCCCAAATAAAAGTAGAAAATAAAAAAATTAAAATACTAACCCCTATAAATAAGGGTCTAATCCTTTAGAATATTAAAGTCCGTTTACATAATATAATTAAAGGGCTTAGATAATATTTTAAATGATTTATAAATGAATAAATATGGAATAATTATAAGGTTTGAAGATTATTAAAGATTTAAAAGGGTATTTTATGGGGTTAGAAATTATTTAAAAGATTATTAAGATTTTAAAGGGGGATTTTGAATTTTTTTGAAAGATTATGGGGATTTTCTTGTTTTACCCCCATATGGAAAAAATTTATGTATAAAAGAGGGGTGAGGGTTTAGAGCTGGGATAACCAAGTGAGGAATGCTGAGAGAATTCTTTTGGAGGTAGATGTATGCATAGAGACTTTTTATACTTTTGTAATCCTTTAAGTGTAATTGCCAGGATTGAAAGGTGTTTGAAGCCTATCCCTTGGATGCAAGTAAAGGAGAATGCAAAATAGTCTTAGGTGTTGAGAGAGACTATGAGAGAAATTGTAATGTAGGTTTATTTGAAGCTTGGATGATGTAAAAGGCATTTTAAAGCTTGGCGTCATTAATAAAGTAGTCCAACATTGAGAAGCAAACCTAGAGACGTAACTCATATTGAGAAAAATTCGTTATCAAGCTCGTGATCTCTCTCCTTCTTTTCCTCTTTTCTAATTCTCTTTAATTTCTTTTAGTATTTGATTCCTTTTGAGTTCTAATTATGACATTTACAAGATTAGTGAAATTCATTAAATTGTGCTTTAAAGGATTAAGTGAGCTCCATTTCAATAATTTCAAAGGTTAAATAAACATAACCACACAATTATGTTTGCGATCGGGATAAAATCTGCATGTAGGAGTAAAGTGAAAATTATTTGTACCCCTTTAATAACATATCAAACCTAGATGATTGCATTTATAACGTATGACCTTACTTCTTCTATTTGACCATTCATAAGAGCTCTTATTCCATCCAACTTTCTTTTCATGCATCCAACACTCTCTTGCTCTATGACCAAATTCATAACAAGAATAATAAAACCATGAAAATAATTTTCAAACCTGCACATTTGATGCTATCTTGAATGATGGGGTTTTCTAAACTTGTTCTTGTTGGTTTGTACACTTGAGTATTTTCTGTTGTATTCTTCTTGTCTTCAGTCTTAGGAGAAGCAAAATGATAGTTTAGATCTATTTTCTTTCTAGCAGTTTCTTTGACCTTAGAACTTTGTCCTTTTTTAAAGCCTAAACCAGTAGTATCCTTGTGACATTTTTGCTTGCTTAACATCTCATTTAAGCATTCAGTGCTCTTTTCAAATTGAATATTCTTGTGTAACTTAGAAGATGCTTTTGTTGGGAAATATGGTCATTGTTGATGCCAAAAATTAGCAAGGTAATAGCCTTTTGTGGGAAACTCAGTTTATGTGGGACCTATTGCACTAAACTGAGTGACCTCCGAGTTTTTAAAGAAGTTGGATTCGTCTATAATTGGGGTTTGGAAAGGGATAAAGAAGCAAAAATAAAAAGATCTAAATATGACGATGTGCCAAGACTTAGATAAAAGACACGATAAACCTATCTTTTGGATTCGGTCTAAGGGCCCGTTCATCAATTTCTATGTCCTAAAATAACAAAATTTAAAGATTTTAAGCATGAATAGGGCATTCAATGACATAAAATAATCTTTCACACACATCTACTAGAAAGAAGAGTCAAAAGACATGATCTAGATCAACAAACTTGCATTTAAATTATAGAAGTTCTGCAAATGAACTATTCAAAAACAATATTGGCACAATATAGAGTTTAGCAAATAACATGAGAAAAATAGAGAGGCCAAACAATCGACACAATCTGTAAGTCTTCTGCAATAATGTAAAACAAATAAAGGCCTGGTGTCTCCCTAAAATATGTATCTCCTATGATTCTATAACTTATGAAAAGTGGAACTAGAAACATAACTCTTAAAAACTCTAAAAATCAGGAACCTCGAACTGGAAAAAAGAGCTACATATATATCAAGAACTCCCTCTGCCTAGTGAGCCATAACAGAAAATATTCGAGAATCATAGCAATGATGTAGCTGCAATGATTTTCCTAGCCGTTACAATAGAAAAGATTCGAGCCTCAACATGTAGTAGCTTCCACTCAGATGCATCCCCCTGCGAATGATGGTAGTGGTCCCAACAAAACCCTGTTTAGATAAGTTTCACCACCCAGTAAGGTAGTTAGCACATGTGGCATCGAATCACAGCTAGCAATTCGCTCAATCCCTTGCTTCGAAGAAGTCCCCACCGAAAAGACATGTAGCTGCATTTCACAACCCTTGGTTCAATCCTCCTTGTCGATGAATGCTTGTACTAAGAAGACACGTGGAAGCATGGCAGGGGCCGTTTGAAAAGTGAAGGGGAGAATCCCTTCAGAGAACACCAAGCAAATATGTGGTAGAGTTCAAAAAATACTGATGATATTCATTTAGACATGAGCCAACACTTAGCAAAAAAAAAGCAAGACTCGAAGGGAGCTAGATGAATTTTATGTTCATAGCTTTTGGGAACTGCCAGGGGCATTTCGATTAAGGAATGATGAAGCCAACATTTTCTCTGGCTTGAAGACTAGAGCCTTACCTCCATCAGGCGATGACTTCAAAGTTCAGAAAGGGAAGCCTGTAGAGGTAGCTAGTCAGCCTCAGACGGTCTTGATATATCATGTAGCTTCTGTTGTGCTCCACCCAAATCAAGCATCTCTTTGTAAGGAGGCACCCTAGGTAAGTCGGCCCCTGATTCACAAGTGAATAGTAGTTGCACAATTAGATGAACTATCCCTTCAATATCTACCATGATGGGAGGTTGGCTGAAATTCTAGAAGGCAGTCAAGTCCCACTCCTCTTTAATACTTTCAACTATTTGTTCTGCCGAGGCTATTTATCCATCTTCAAGGAACGAAGAAGGTAGGCCCATCTCAGTTAGGTGGGAGATACTTTCCCGCATGTTATCTATAGTGTGGCCCAAGGTAGTTGTGCATGCATTGGCCCTAAGGATGGTCGAGTGGCAGTAAATGAATTTGTTTGCCATTATAGCGACAACCTCTCGATCCTCAATCCCTGTAGTCGCTAAGTCTTCATCTGAGACCACGTACAACCTATTCAACAACCTTCTTGAATCTAAAACCTTCTCTATGATGAATTGTGGGAATTGCTCAATGGTTCCACAAACCTCCTGACTCAAGTTTGTTGCCTGTGACATGAATTGGAGTGTTGGCTATAGCTCCAGGAAAAAAGATTTAACCTTTTCCTAGTATGACACATACAGTTGTTGGGCTATCAGGATGAGGTCCGGTTGGGTAGCAGGGACTTGGGGAGCACTCTTTAGAAGGGTGATTTCTACATATTTGGAGCTAACATCTTGTGTTTGAAAATTCTCCTCTTTGTAGACATAAGTTGCTCCTATGTGCGACCTGTTTCCTTAGACCAGTTCCTCTCGGCCTAGTTATGGTTTTCCAACTCTGTTTCAAGAGACGTCTTCATCTCTTGAAGCTCTTTTTCTAACTGAGCCCTTCGGGCCTTGAAGTTTGCATCTTTTTCTTGTAATTTCTTCTCAAATTGAGCTTGTTGATGCCCAAGCTCTTCATTTTTAATATTATCTCCTACTCATGTTGGACGCGTAGGTGCTCGAATTCATCCCTCCTTTGTTGAAGATTCTACTTTGCTAGGGCTAATTGACCCTGATAATCTTGGTTTATTTTCTATAGCTCACTGATTAGGGTAGGGTCTACTGCTTGAGACTTCCCTAGCTCCTCTTAGAGTCTATCCCACTCATGTTCTACTACCCGCACCTTCTCCAACAAGTAATTGACATCTGCCTCCAACGACTTTTCCCTGTTCTCTAGGAAACCAACCCTTCCTTTCAATTCCTTCAACTACTCTTCCCTTTTCTTTAGCTAGTAGTTGGCTCAAATGAAGTCAGTTGTCACAATTCATTGTGTTTCTTCCATGAGATCAACTTTTTCCTATGGCTAGACTGCATTCATGTCAAGTCCTATGGCATAGATGTTATAATCTTCCTACTGCATTTCACCTTGTGGTTTGACCACGTTTGGATACATGGCTACAAAGTTCAGTGTACCTTGAGCTTCTTTGTAAACAGTATAGAATCTTGACATTGTTGGCTTCTTGTCATCCTTAGTTTTCATCTTTTGCATTTGGAGAACCTGTGCTTTCTTAGTATCTTCACCCTGCCCTATGAACTAGCCTGGTAATTAAACTAACCTGCCTACAAATGGTGCACTGGGAGGTAGGGAAAATGGGAATGTGAGTGCATCGGCCTTGGGTGTCTTCTTCTTTCAGAGACTGATAGTTTGAGGGAGAAATGAGGAATTTACCACAACTCAGTTTGTACAACGACAAAAGGGCTCATTTGTTGTAGTGGTGATGGGGTGGTCATTACAGAGTCCATTTGCCAGAAAAAATAGATTAGACCTGAGGTAGTAGTAGCAATTGGGGTACCAATGGTAGTTGAGCACTCAACAAGAGAGGTGAGAAGGGATTGGGCAACAACGGTTGGTGTAAGGGTTTGCGGGGGTGTTATGATAAATGGCCCTGTTTCGGCAAATTGAGAAAAACCTTCCATTGCCATTAAGGTAGAGGTGGAAAAGGTAGGGTTGATAGTTGCAATGAGGGGCACTATGAAGATGATAAAGGACACAAAATAATGAGAAGAAAGAGAAAAAGCAGTGAATGTTACCTGTTGACTGGGTGTCAGCAGTTTTTGGCTTGTGTTTGGCTCCTGCCTTACTTCGGGCTCCTGGTTGGTAGCGAGCACTTGACTTGCCTCTCTGACAAGAGCTTCCATGTGTCATCATTTAGAAGGTGGGGGATCCTCCACTCTTGTGACTTTTGAGGCCCAAGTGATTGTTTTTGATGCTCTCAAAAAGTTTAATCACACATTGGAAGCGACATAGGTAGACTTTTTCTTTTGCTCAACAGAGGATGTCGATGTCTCAGTTTCCTCCTCTGCTTGTTCTTTAGACTCTTCTTCGGGGTTATTTCCTTCACATTTTCTATAGTCAGACTTTAGATGTTCATCATCCCATAACCTTTCAAACTCTTGATCATCCTTCATGCTTTCATAAGGGGCGTTACGTTGCTTTATCTCTTGGCGATATTGCTAGAAGGCTCTCATTTTTTCTATCATCCATTCCTCCTCATCCCTTAACTTTTTGTATAGGGTGAATCCCATTTTGTATTTCTCATCATACTTCGCCGCAACGAAGTAGAACCTATGCCATGGTGGTCTATTTTCCTCTGTAGGAATATGAAATAAGTCAACCAATAACTTGTCATCATCCACCAGTGGGTTGCACCTCTTTTCCTAGTAAGGCCGAGAATTGTGTGCTACACTGATATGATCATATGATAAATCATTGAAAGGGTTATAAAACCACCTGTCACAAATCATCACCAGCCCTAAATGAGCTAGCTTATTCTACAACAATGGGTGAGATTTATTTTTGTTTAAGACCACCATCTTGAAGCTTAATGGGTAGAGGAAAAATACTTTCTTGTGTGCTCTTCCTCCACAGAAATTAACATCAATGATACATGCCTATCGGTACATTTCGAGGGCTAGCACTCGATTTGTAACACATGTTGGAAGCCAGAATGTTTCTTCAGTGAAGCCCTACATCCGGATGAAGGTGAAATCTGCTTTGAAGAACCAATTACATTTGGGAGTGAAAGTTTTCATATATGACATTTGCTCCTTAGTAAGACGATTGATACCATCTTCCCCTTGCAAATCTTGCAAAATTAGAGCTAGAAATAGTCCAAAAATGCATAATAATCGAGAGTGGAGGAGAGGAGAGGGGTCCATATAGAAACTGGCATTTTTCTTCCTTTTCCATTGAAAATAGCCAATGGCACACGCTTGAAAAAGAAATAAGGATTTTGATGTAAGAACATATGAGCAAGATATGAAATAAACCTGAATTTCTTTATGGTCAAGTACTCCTAAATTTTCTCTAACATCTACTCGATGAGGTAGTCAGCAAAATCATACCAGAATAGGCTGTGTTGTCTACAAAATTAGAAAGCCAGGCCCAATTGAAAAGAGTGCACATCCTTGTCAGAGCTTAGAATGTAGACAAATGCCAAAATTGAAAACGCCTCTTGCAAGACAAGTTCAAAAGCACCGTATTGTGCTGAGAACTTTATCAGCTTATTATGGTCTTCTTCTAGCCTATTGGTCTTTTTGTTGAAGAACTCTTGAGCCTTATCCATCACTCTCCATGTTTTCTCCCCCTTTTTTGGGGTAAATGGCTTGCGTTCCATTGGTTTTCTCTTAGGCTCGGGAATACACAACATATTCTAGATAGCCACCAGGGTGATGTGAAGCTTCAATGTTCAACCCAAAATTGTGTTGGTGCTAGGGTCAAAATGTGCAATGGTTGCGTCAACCAATTTTGGGAAATAATGCACAAACAAAACCATATATTGTGGAAGCCTACTAAACCATATCTTTCGTGCTGTTGATGTCAGATTTCTGGAGACTTTCGTTCTCTCATAGGAAGCTTCTCTCAAAGACTTTGGGTATTTAGCAAGGTTGAGATCTCGAACATTATCCCAACTCTCCTGGACTAGGGCCTAGTCTCTATGATCTTTGGACTTTTCAGGCTCTTTCGTATTCACCCACTTTGGATTTTCTGGTATACTAGGTGTAGTGTAAGAGATGGTGTCAAAGATTCCAATAGCTGGTGCATCTCTCATTAATTTGAACAAACTTTGGGCTGCCTCCCCTCATGCTTATGAACCTTCTGCCATCTTTCTGGTGTTATAAACTTTTTTCTTTGCTTGAATTCTCTACAAATTTTTCTTTGGCTCTTGGTAGCTCTTTGAAGAATAAACCTTTAAGTACTCAAATACTTTGCATGCAATACTTAGCTAATTTTTTCAAGGTGGTAGACGAAGGTTTTCTTTTTGCATTTAATTCGGCATGTACCACCAACCCATTAGCTTGTGCGAAACAAATTACTTGCCACTTTGAAAGACAATAATTCATAATTACTATTGGCAACTATGCTGTACAACATGATTTTGCTGGAACTTGGGCCGATGATTTGCTAGCAGCTTAATCTTTCATATACGTTGGCAATTAATATCCCCAACGGAATGATTAAGCCAAAGATGCGATCAACACTTGGAAAGATATGAGTTTGACCTTGGAATTCACAAAGCACCTAGAGAACAACACCTCAATATCTGGCCATGCATATCACTGCCAGTTACTACCACCGGCTTATGCTAATTAATTAGCCTTCATTAGTTTTGCATGCAGCAAGTCATACTATAGTAGATGCAACTGGGTGGGGAATTCGAGCAAGTGCTAACACAACTTTCAAGTTGGTAAGTTTGATTAGATTTATTTTTATGGTAAGCAAATGACCACATATTTCCTCACTTTTTCTATAAATAGACAATTAAGGCAATAGAGAAATCACACTTAGGGTTTGAGTAGAAATTAGGAGCAAGCAATTGGTTTAGCATTTTAGTGTTGGCAATCTGTGAAGCATTTCTATAAGCTAGATGTAGGCATTTTCCAAAGATAGTTTTAGGATAGTTACAGTGTGTCTGACAACATGAATACCTCAATTAGGCTACTTTCCCACAAATACTAGACAACTTTTTTGGGAGAGATTTCGACTAGACGTCTGAAAAGAATGAGAAAGAACAAGCATTTGTTGGCCATCATATCCATAAAATGGGTGCTAGGATGGGATTGTATTGAATATGAGGACAAGTATCAAGTTAACACTGGCGTGTGCTCACATTTTGTTGCCTTCATGCTAGACATTGACGTTCGCAATCTGTTGATTCTTTGTCTAGTGAAGGAAATATTTTTGAAGAAGTACTTGAATGGCCTCAGCGAGGCAGTATCCAATGCCACATTTGGTGGAGGTATCTCATCTGCAAGTGACCTTCAGAGGTTCATTGAAGAGGATGTAGTCATGCCATGGCTGCCGTTTCTAAGTGGCTTTCACCTCTAGTCACATAATGAGCACTGTCTGAGGGTTGAGCATGCCTGTCACTTTATTTTCTGCCTCTATAACATGGTGCCATTCTTCAACATTGAATGGTATACGAACTTTAGGAATCTAGTGTTCCCTCCACCATTGGTCATTGTTCCTGCTACTGAGGATATTCTAGATGCTACTGTTGATGCATCTGTTGTTGCTTCCCATGCTATCGATTGAAAACCTCCTTGCTTTTCCTTTTTTCCTTTAAAACCTGCACTTATTAGCTTATTTTTTGTATATATGCCTGAAAGGATTTTTTGCAGAATATCCAAAAAAAAGTGGAAATAGATTTATATTTAGAAGTGTGGCCCTTGAGTCATTTTGATAATGTATATATTACAACATATATAATGAAATATAGCTTTAATATAAAGAATGTATTTCATGCTTCTGGGTTCTGTTGTGTGGGTTATTCCTCCCTTCAATATATATCTAGTTTCAGTTTAGTTCTGTATGTGGGTGTTTGGCTTCCTTCTGTTCTTCAGGTTGTGAACTTATTTTCTCACTTTGCAATATTGGGTTAATCATTCCACACTTTGAACCATAGAATAAAAATTAAAGACCGACCAACAAACGAAAAGGAAAGAAAAAGAAAAAACACTATACATTTATTTACATTGGTAGGTCGAGCAACTTAATTAAATAATTTTCAAGATGAATTCCATTGAATGGAATTCCTAATGCCTGTTGCTCCATGTTTTCCAATTCAAATGTATTATGCTCCTTGCATTGAATTATTTTGAATGTGCCTTCCCATAGGCTATCAAATTTCCCGTGTTGACCCGGCTTTACGACTCTTTCATTAAAATTTAGCACTAAGTCTCCACACTTTAGGCCTTGGTCAGATGCTTTCTTGTCAAACCATCGCTTAACCACTTGTTGGTAGTTGGTCATAGCTATTAGGGACCTTTCCCTTTTTTCTTGCACTTCTAGCAACTTGGCCAACCAAACTTCCATGGAACCATTTTGTTCCACCCCAAGATATTTTAACAACTATAGTGCTGGAATTTCTATGGAAATAGGAAATAGCGCCTCTTTTCCATATACTAGCTCATAAGGCAAAGTCTTGAGGACTTGCTTAGGAGTCATGCGGTCTACCCAGAGTGCTGCTCAGAAGTTTCTGTGCCATTCTCTCTAGTGCTCTGACCCAATCCTTTTGAGGAATCAAACTAGATTCTTGTTCGTTGACTCAACTAGGTCGTTCCCCTGCGGGTAGTATTTTGATGATGTTTTAAGAAATATGGCATGCGTAAGTGAAAATTGACATACCTTAGTGCCTATGAAAGCTTTAGTGTTGTCAGAGATGATGGTTTTGGGAGGGCCAAATCTTGTCACCAGTTCCTCAAGGAAATCCACTATCTCCGCCTCCGTCGCATTTTTCAGGGGCACAACCTCAGTCCATTTGGTGAAGTAATCTATGGCTGTTAAAATCCACTTATGTCTCATGTTGGATGCAGGGTTGATGATGAAGTCCAGGCCCCATTGTGCAAATGGCTCATCAGCCACTATTGGATTGAAAGGCAATGAAAAAAAAATTCTTCTTCCTACAAAGAACTGACATTCCTTGCATTATTTTACCAAAGAGTAGGAATCGTTGAACAATGTCAGCCACAAGTACCCCATGCACATGATTTTGATGGCGGTAGTTTTAGCGGAGAAGTGTCCACCCATGATGTTGTTGTGGTAAGTTTTGAGGATCCTTTTTGCTTGTTTTATAGTTACACACCGCAATAGGACACCATTGAAAATCCTTTTGAACAAGATCCCCTCAATAAGCGTGAATCCACTATTTTGCAATCGGTAGAAACTTCTCTTCTAAGGAGGAAGGCTCGGTGGGTATTTTCCTGTGTGCATGAACCTTATTCTATTCTCTAGCCAACAGTCTTTAGATTCTGATTTGATTGTTAGGACTAACTCTAGTTTCTCTTCCTCTACAACTATCTCTTCATCATGTGCGACATATTCACATAGTTTTCTTCCTCGAATGGTCTTGGTAGGCTTGACTTCAATGTCATATTCGAGGATCTTGGTGATCGAATTAGCCCATTTGTTGGTGATTTCTCCTTCCATGATGTATTCGTGCACACTGAGATGCGCAACATAAACCATCACCTTATTGCAAGATATTAGGTGGTGAAACTTTTTGAGTCCTTTTACAATTGCAAACACTTGCCTCTCGACAAGGTTGTAATTTGTCTCATATTTGTTGAGGGTCCGAGAGTGAAATGCTATTGGATGTTCTCCTTTTCCTTTATCATCCTTTTGTGTTAAGATAGTAGCAATGCTTGACTTGCTACTGAATACATACATTATGAAGTCTTTTGATAATTAGGGTTAACCAGCACAGGAGCTGATGAAATAGTAGCCTTGAATTTCTCAAAGGCTTCTCTAACTTCTTTTGTCTATTTAAATGCTTGATCCTTTTTTAGCATCAGAGTGATTGGCCTAATTATTCGTGCGAAATCAAAAATAAATTTGCTAACAAAATTTACCTTTCCCAAGAAAGATTGGACACCCTTCTTGTTGACTAGAAGGGGAAGTTCTTTGATCGCTTTCACCCACTTGGGATTGATTGAAAATCCTTCTTTAGACACCATGTGTCCTAATAACTTTCCTTGTCGAACTTTAAAGACACATTTCTTTGGGTTCAGGGATACCCCAAAGTGTTGACATTTTTTGAAAACCATCTCAAGGTGGTCAAAATGATCATCCTTGGATTTGGAGAACATAGTCAAATCATCCAAAAAAATCAAGATAATCTTGTTGATCAGCTTGTTGAAAGTGATATCCATTACCCACTGGAAGGTGGCTCTTGCATTTGAGAGGTTGAAAGGCATCTTGGAAAATGTGAATGTTCCCCACTTGGTGGTGAATGTCATTTTGTGTTGGTCTTCCTCTTTGAATCAGATCTGATTGTAACCAGAGAATCCATCTAGCAGGGAAAACATTTCTGACCTAGCCACTATCTATAGGATTGACTCCATTGAAGGTAGCGGGTAGTGATCTTTTAGGGATGCTCTGTTGAGGTCTCGAAAGTCTACACATAGACAAATATCTCCATTCTTCTTTTAGACAAGGACTGGGTTGGATACTCACATGATATGCTTGATGAAGAAGACAATCCATCACTAGATAATTAGTTTTGTTAATTCTTGCACCATGAGCACTTCAATCTTGGGATTCACTGGTCGTTGTTTCTAGCAGACTAGTTTTGCACCTTCCGCTAGCTCTATTGTGTGTTGGATGATATTAGGATCATATCCCTTGAGGTCATCATATGTATGACTAGGCCACCACTCCATCGTACTTCACGCAAAAGTTGATGAATCTTTTTTTTATCATGATATGTGACAACCTTTTTGACTTTAAGCTTTCTTCCATCCACAACCTAAAGGTCCTCATAGTCACTTTTTTCTTCTACAAACTTCCTTTTTTCATTTCTTGCATCATCACAATCAAAAAGGTTTTCGAGCGTGACCAATCCCTTTGGGAGCTTATTGGACTTTAGCTGAATAATTTTTCCTTCATAAGCTTTAGTGATCTTTAGTTGGAGTTGTTCTACAAATTCTCCTAACTGTTGGATGAAGGAGGCAATGTGTTCATCATTGTAAAACACTTTCCAACTTTGATCATTGTCTAGAATGGGTGGTCAGACTATCACTCGTACAGAGTGTTTGTTGTGAATGAGGTCGGAGGCAAGGTCAAACTAAAATCCAATCGCCACCATGCGATCCACATCTGTATTTCATTCTCTGGGCACCATTTGAATGTTGAAAGCTTCAAATCCCTTGATCAGGTCGCAAACTTGGTGTCTATAGGATCTCATTCGGACATTCTTGGCTACGAAAATTCCCCAAACTTGATTGACTATTAGTTTGGAATCTCTGAACACTATCAGTTGCTTAATAACCATTCATTTTGCAAGGCTTAAACCTTGTACCATCCCTTCATATTCTGCTTCATTGTTTGAACAAGTGAACTAGAAGTGGAAAGATTTTAGTCTTTTCATTATGTGGAAATATTAAACATATCCTGGCTCCTGTGCCTACCTTACATCTTGCTCCATTTAAATGCAAAGTCCATAGTTTTGGAGCTTGACCACCTTCGGGTTCCTTGACCACCTTCTGGAGCACTTGATCTTCGTCAAAGATTACATATGTGCCCAACTCGATGGCATGGTAGTTTCCAAAAGGATCAGTATTTATATGTTTTCTCAAGAGAGCATCTTCTTGATTAGTTCGATCTCTGGTTACCTTTTCATCTTCTAGTAACTCGATGTAGTACATTTCCTACTTTGTGATAGAGGTATGAGTAGCCTCAAAGTTGATCATAGCCTCGCCAACCATGTGTGCGGAGTGCAGAGCTTTAGATTCTATCTTCATTTTCACACCGTGCTTCGTCCTAAGGATCATGTGCGACCAATCAAGGGACAAGTATCCACCTACCTTTGAAGTAAACTCTCGAGATAGATAAAGGTCGAACATGGGAGGAACATCTATGATCATAGTATCTTGCAGTATTGTGACACTAGGGTAGACAAATAAAGTCAAGGGAATGTCCTTAATGAGACTAACCATTTCAAATTTATTCCCATCTAGTTGCATTACTCCCCTTTTCATAGGTTCATAGCTGAGTCCTAAAGCCTCTACTATTTGTTTCGGCATGACTATAGTGTTGGCATCAGAATCAATCAAGGCATTGTGTAATAGATTCTCTCCTACAATAAGAGTTACTAGGAAAAAAAGGTTTGACTTTTGGCTTATCTTTAACTTTGGAAGAGGCTGCCTCCATGCAATTGGTGAGAACTATGGCAGGTGGCGATGGATCGGTGGCCTTTTCTTTGGGACACCACTCTGTTGGCTTTGTGCTCGTGTCTTCTTGGAGAGACTTCTATAAAATCTTTAGCTCTAGAATAGCTAATATATCCCAAAGAGATACATTAGTGGATGGTTTCTTTAATTGTTCCACCACATTGAAGGGTGGAATATTTGGAAGCTTTTGCTCCCTAGCTTTGGTTATGACAATCTCCTTCCATGACGAACCTTGCGGTACTGTTGCGGAGATACCTGGTGTTCAGTCGGAAGTACCCTTGGGCTATGGACTGACCGATTGTGGCACGATCGATTCACCCATGAATCTCCTCTGCAAGAAAGTGTTGTAATTGGATTGCATCCGCAATGCTTTTCATGGGGATGTATTGTTAGCGAACACTGCATCTTCTTCCATCCATGAGAAGAGCGCATGGTCTGGAGTGATGTCCATTTCTTGTTCTAGGGACATCCCTTGCATTTGCATGGTGAGTACTACATTTTCCATTTGCGGAGAGGCATATGTGTAACCTCCTTGATCTGAAGCTGCATCTTGGTTGCGTTGTTCGGTCACCTTTTGTTGTAGATTCCCTTGTGGGAAATTTTTGGGCATGTGTGCATTGCTACAAGGGAAGCACCAGAGGTTGATATCTTCTACTAAGTTATTTTTCCTTGTCGTCAATTCTCAGCTCGAGCTTGGGTTGACGTTCTATAGCGGGGAAGGCACCGGTACTATTTGATTAGTTGGCTACACCTGTGGATTTGTGTGAGTGCCTCCTTAAAACTAGTTTTGCTGGTAAGATCTCCCACCTTGATAATTCTGATAGGCTAGCTTTGGTGGCACGAACTAGTTCCACTTGAGGGTAGTTATGTCATTTTCCATTGTCTGCAATATCTCCTTGAATTCACTCATCTCATCCTTCAAAGATCTTGACTTGGAAGCAACATTCTATGAGGTGCTTGGATATGTGTACATAGATTGAGGAGGAGTCAATGCACTGGTGGATGCGACTTCTTGAGCAAGAATGGGAATTTTTGGAAATATTGGCATGATGGGCCGATGTGGCAACATCTCGGCATAGATATTAAATTATTCTCCACTTCAACAACAAGACTGTAAATGCCAGGTAGAGTGGTTCCACCCAAATACTAGATCATCATAGAGATGTTGGCATTGATAGAATTCAAGTAGAATACAAATGATGGCTCAGGTGAGGGGCAGATATCAGCCTGGATTCGTTGCCAAGTTGTATGGAACTGGGCGTTGTAGTCGATCATAGTCTCTTGTGGGGCTTGCTTTATAATAGACAACTGGTAGTATAGTGAGGAGCAGTGTCTTTCGTTCAAAAATCTTTCATAAATGGGTCCCCAAGCTCATTCCAAGTGTGGATAGTGCTAGCTGGAAGTGTTTGGTACCAATCTAGTGCCTTGCCTCAGAATGAGGCTACAAGTAATCTTAGCACCATATTCTGTGCAGTGATGTTGTGTACCAAACATATGTTTGCCACATCTTGCAGATGTTCAACAGGTGTTCTTGAGCCATCTCTAGTGAATTTAGGTGTGGCCTTGATAGAGGAGACCAGGATAGCAACCCAAACAATGGGTGCTATTGGTGCTACGAGAGGGCTTCTAGCATCCCACTCCACATAGTTTCTATTGCCACCTTGCAACATGGCTAGTGGATAGGGTAGAGGAAGTGAGACGTTTACTAATTGGGTTGCAGCCTATATTGTTTCTAGTGGTGGCACTAGTAAACCGAGGATTTTTGCTATTTGAGACCCACTAACAGGCTGATGGCTCATGCACCCCCTATAAAATCTGACTCATTTAAGCTTGGGTCCCATTGGGCGTGCCAAGAAAAAAGAACTATTGATGCCAAAAATTGGCAAGGTAACAACCTTTTGTGGGAAACTCAGTTTATGTGGGACCTATTGCGCTAAACTGAGTGACCTCTAAATTTTTAAAGAAGCTAGCTTCTTCTATAATTGGGGTTTGGAAAGGAATAAAGAAGAAAAAATAAAAAGATCTAACTACGGCGATGTGCCAAGACTTAGATAAAAGGCACGATAAACCTATCTTTTGGATTTGGTCTAAGGGTCTGTTCATCAATTTGCTATGTCCTAGAATAACAAAATTTAAAGATTTTAAGCATGAAGAAGGCATTCAATTACATAAAATAATATTTCACACACATCTACTGAAAAGAAGAGTCGAAAGACATGATCTAGATCAACAAACTTGCATTTAAATTATAGAAGTTCTGCAAATGAACTATTCAAAAACAATATTAGCACAGTATAGAGTTTACAAATAACATGAGAAAAATAGAGAGGCTGAACAATCAACACAGTCTGTAAGTCTTTCTGCAATAATGTAAAACAAATAAAGGCCTGGTGTCTCCCTAAAATATATATCTCCTATCATTCTATAACTTATGAAAAGTGGAACTAGAAACAAAACTCTTAAAAACTTTGAAAATTTGGAACCTTGAACTAGAATAAAGAGCAGCATATATATCGAGCACTCCTACCACCTGGCGAGCCATAACAGAAAAGATTCAAGAATCGTAGCAATGATGCAACTACAATGATTTTCCCGATCATTGCAACAGAAAAGATTCGAGCCTCAACATTTAGTCACTTCCAACTAGATGCATCCCCCTAGGAATGATGACAGTGGTCCCAACAAAACCTTGTTTAGACAAGTGTTGCCATCCAGTAAGGTAGTTAGCACACGTGGCATCAAATTGTAGCTGAAAATATGCTCAATCCCTTGCTTTCAAAGAGGTCCCCACTGAAAAGACATGTGGCTGCATTTCGTTGCCCTTGGTTCAATCCTCCTCCTTGCTGATGAATGCTTGTGCTAGGAAGACACATGGAAGCATGGTGAGGGCCATCTTAGAAATGCAATTAAGCAGCTTTTCGATGTGCGCGATGACGACATGTGGAAGCATGGTGGGGGCCATTTGAAAAGAGAAGGGGAGAATCCCTTCAGAGATCACCAGTGGGACATGTGGCAGAGTTAAAAAAATGCTGATGATATGGGTAAACCCACAATAGTGGGTTACAATTTTTTGAATGAAGAAAAATTAGAAATGCTCATCAAAAAATTTAAAATGGTTTATCCCTTCTAATGAAGGGGTTTTGAATGAACCACCCCCCTTCTAATGAACCCCCCCTTCGAATGAACCCCCCTCCCCCCTTCTAATGAACCCCCTCGAATTTTTTGAATGAAGAAAAATTAGAAATGCCATCAAAAATTTAAAATGGTTTACCCCTTCTAATGAAGGGGGTTCGAATGAACCACTCCCATTCTAATGAACCCCCCCTTTGAATGAACCCCTCCCTCCTTCTAATGAACCCCCTCTTGCACCATATAGGGGGGGTTCAAATGAACCCCCCTTTTTCACCTTCCCCTACACCATTTCAAAATTTATGCATTTTTTTTACTATCGAAGTTTGGGAAGGAGGTGCAAATGGAGTAAAATTGATAAACCAAGCTGGATGATTGTAGTTATTGAAACGTGCTTTCCAACAACTATAAATTTAATATATTTTGTTTTTATTTTATATTTTATTTTTTAGTTTTACTGTACATAGGTTTTTCACCGAACATCAAGTTCGGTGAAAAATCATTGTGGAAAAATAGTAAATTTGAGGAAAAAAAATTGAAAAATATATACGAACTAGGTATTGATGTCCTCGTTCCAACAAAAAAAGAAAAATTGAATTTCAATACATAACAAAAAAGTTATGCGAGCCGAAGTGCACCTATGTCTAAATTATAAATGTTTTGACTTCAAAACTTAATTAAAAGAAAAATATTCAACAAAATGTTATGAAACAAAATGAAACCACTAGATACTTGTGTTACCAACCTAAATTCAAAAGAATCAGAATTTTTCCTTTATAGAAAAAATTTATGCGAGTCAAAGTACACACCACTTTTTAAAAATGTTGTTTACTATTCAAAACTAGTTATCAAAGGAGATGCAAAAAAATTATAATTTAATTTCAATTTTTTTTTTTAAAATACATTAAAAATCTGCAGACAAAATCTCACAAATCACTAGTTTACATCATTTTCAAATTCCTAATAGTTTACCTACTATAAGTGTCAGAAAGTAAAGTTTTCTCTGAAAATGTTGATTTCAATGTCAAGTTTGGCCAAAAAGTGTAACCCATTATTGTGGGATGACCCATATTCATTTAGGCATGGGCCAAAACTTAGCAAAAAACAAACAAGACCCAAAGGGAGCTAGATGAATTTTATGTTCGTAGTCAGCTCAGAAAGAAACATCCAAGAACAACATTTCCTTTGATAATTTTAATTTCATCATATTGCCTCAAAGAAACAAACTACTATGCCACAAAGCAGAATCAGACATAGTTCATTTCCCACATTGAACCTTAGAGAAAAATTAATGCTAATTAAACCAATTCCAAACAACACCATTAAATAGATTCAATCAAGTAGAACCATTAAACATGAAAGATGGAGCAGAAGATATGAAAACATAGATTTACGTGGGGAAAACCCTTTTGGGTAAAAAACCCCACACTCCAAAAGCCTAGAGCACCATTGTATTATTCAGCAACAAAATAGTTACAAATACAATTTAAGCTCTAAGCCTTTACAAAGAACTTACATCTTGTTCCATTCTGGAGAGAATCTAGCAGCATAACCCTGTTCTATTTCCCTTGTAAGGTATATTTGAAGTTCATTTATTAAATTATGATATTTTATTAGTTATATTATTTCATCTTGACATTTAATGTTGTAAAAGATTTCCCTTAATCTAATTGGTTTTAGATAGACTATTGAGAATTATCAACGGATTACTAAAGGAGAGAATTCATATTGCCTCGATTCTTGTAACTGACTGTGGGTATTGTGAAATGTTAAGATACATGGGTTATGGAGGAAATAGATGGTGACAAAGATATCCATAAATATTGGTGAAAGTGGGAGAAATGAGGGGGGTGGCATGAGTGACTATCATTCCATGAAAAGTTATGATGATATATTTGGTTTATATGGAATATTCATGGATCGTTGTTCAACTGGCAACATCTACAATTTTTAGATTTGAGCCACAATGACTTCTATGCTACTCTCATACCTTCTCAGTTGACAAAAGGTTAATCGTTTTATCTTGGTCATACATTCTATAGAGACTCTATACGAAACTCTCACAAGTAAGTGCTCTTGATTTTCTTAATATAGCATCAGATGCATGTTGTGGTTTATTGGTCTCTGCAACACCAATGCTAATCTACAATGACACCATTATCGGTGGCCTTGCTAGCTGTCATAACTAGCTTGTGTGTTGTTTCTAGAGGTTGTATTGTAAAAGTGATTTTTTCTTTTCATCGCTTCTAATAATGTCTGCATAGATTTAACTATTGGTATTCCTATGTCTGTTACTTAATTGGGTTTTCGAATTGTTGTTTATGTTGAGGAATTGTTTTGATTTAGATCTAGAAGTATGTGTGATTCTGCTAGTTGTACCTATCTTATTTTATAGCTGAGTCAGCTGTGTTCTTGTAACCGCTGCCATCACATTTCACATATCTTCACTTTGTGCATTATTCTGTATCTACAACAATACATCTCTATTTGTGCCTACATCATTTCCCTCATTGCTGTTGAAACATACGAGGTCTATTTGGAGGTTTACATATTATTGTTGTTTCAGTTTTTACTTATTATTTTAACTAGAAAAAGGAAAATACATCGATTCAATTAGATATTTTCTTAAGCATTTATCCTTGGCTGACGTTCCATCAATATTTTGTAATCTTCCAGATGATAAAATAAGAAATATTTGATGATGTGGTCTCATTGATCCATTTTCGCATTGGTAGCCATTTGGCTTACGTTTTATTGCGATGAGTCCTTCCCTCTTAGCTTTGTTAGTTATTTTGTGGTGGTTGATCTAACCTTGTGCTTTTTTTCTCACCATTCTATGCATATTGCTCCTTATGAATCAACATGTATCCAACTAAAACTCCAGTAAAGAGTTGGACTACGGAAAACCCTTGTTATCTTGTCTATGTTAACAAAAGAAACATCACTTAAGCTTAGAAATATGTCTTTGATCTATTTTCTTTCTTAGCGATGACATTTGTTGTGGCCAGGTTAATTTTTGACTATTTCACTGTTTCTTTTCTTCTCTTTAGCTGTACTGGCTCTTGAATTTTATCTTGGTCATTACATAGTTCCACTACTCTTGTAGTAGTTAGGATCATTCCCTGTGCTCAACCGTTTTCCTACTTTATCTCTTAAAGGATAATGATGAACAACTAAAATTCTATATCATGCTTAATAGATGATGATGCCCCTATGTCTAATATTTCTTGATTATTTCTATATAGGTAGGCTCAAGTTTCATAGCATTAAATCTTGTAATCGCACTTTATGCAACCTCTATTAATTGATATTCTAGGTTTATGAAGTTATCATGATTGTAGTGTTACAAATATCTTTGGAGTTCAAAAATATAATCTTGGTAAAAGCGTTAGACGTTACTTGAGATAGTGTCAATTAAATTCAACTTTTATATGATTCACTACCCGATTGGGCTTGGCTCGTCTTCTTAATACCGATTTTTATTGATTATTCTTTTTCCCTTCTTGGAGCCGAGATAATATTTCCTTTATGATAGACTATATTTTTTTCTTGCTAAGGGTAAATGATAGTGGAAATAGATTACGTGGTTTCTCTATAAAGAATGTACTAAAACTGGTGGTTGCTCTTTCAAGGAGTGGGTGGATTCAGAAAGTTTTATGGTGAATGTGCTCTCCTACTCAATGTTTCCAAAAATCCCATTTTCAATTTTGAAGAAAATCCCAATGCTGCCCCTAATGAATATGATCAAGAAAAGCCCAATTTTGCAGATTCAGTTTCTCCTAGCGATTTTTTTTCACTTGTAGATATTCAGTACCAAAACAAAACAGTGTATTTAAAGTCATAGCTATAGAGGATATGATTGAAATCATCATTATAATTTTTCTATCTACTCACTTCAATTGGAAGCCTTGAAAGCACAGAGGAATGATTGGGGTTATCATAACCAGTTCACAGTACATCTTGGGTCCATTCTTCCTACTTGTAGCACTCCTCCTTTGGAGTTAGTTGAGTGTAATATTGGTGTAAGGTAAGGGTTTGTTGGTGGGATTTTTTGAAAACACATTTATGATTTACAAGCTTATTACATGTATGAGACTATAGATGTCAATTAAGCTATATTTCAAGTAAGCATAGATGAGGTAGCATGGACAGATAATATAAATTAAGGAAACCTAATATTTAATTGTGATTTATATTGTTTTCATTTGGGTTAAATTAGTTTATATTCTTCATGACAGCTTTAAAGCTACAAATCTTGTCAATACACATTCTAATTTCTCTAAATTGAGCTTTAGTGTCTTCCTCTTTTTAATTTGAACACTTAAAATATCTATTCACTTAAAATAATCCTTGTATAGTTGTCATGGCAATATTTCATCATTGTCAAGTACTTTTAATTAATAGTGAATCTTTTATCTTTTAATACTTATTTGATTAAATATTTGGAAATTTTAGCTAATTTAATTGAGTTTTGTTAGTTAAGTTTGTAGGGGCATTACATAGGTATCAGAGTGCTAGGTTGCAACACTTGGGAGCTTTGGGGAAAAGTTGAACCTATTTTATTGGTGTGAAAAATGGATGGTTTACATTTGAATATGATTGTAGGAATGATTAAGATGAATTTGTTTATAAGATATTTCAAAAGCACTAATGTTTTATTAAGATGTATTGTAGGAAGGGTGGCCCAATTATTTAAGAAATGCAAAGAGTTTTAATAGAAGGGGAAAGTTGAATCATTTTTCATAAAAGAAAGATTTGTCATTTTTCCTAACTGAATCTTTTTGGAGTTAAGGTTGCTGTGAATATACTGGATTTTTTTAAAAGTGGAAGGCTGAAAGGCTAATGAGTTAATTCAGGAATGAACAGTCATGATTCTTGGAAAGATCAAGAAGTGTTGGAGGGTAAAGGCTGAAAGAAATTGCAAAATGGATTTGAATTTGGGGAAAGAGGTAAGAATTTTTTTGTTTATTTCAGATAATTAATGGGTTCAATGATTTGATATGATGTTAACATCATGCTCTTTGTGATCCATGCTTTGTGTGAACCATTTATATTGCTCTTTGTGAGCCATTTATATTACTCTATGTGAGATTTTGGGAGATATTGTGCTCTGTGTGAGCTATTGGGAGATGTGCTCTATGTGAGCTGTTGAATGGTGATAAGGGAGCTACAATGTGAAAAAAGGGAGTTTTCTAAACTTTGCTTACTCATGACTGTTGAATGTTATAACTACATAAATTTCACGGTCTATTTATTTTGTGGTATATGTTGGAGCTCCATGTGGTTTGATACCACCACATTCCCCTCCCCCCCTTAGGTGGCTCATTTGAAGTCACATAGTAATTGAGATCAATTTTGTGAGAAGATTTGAAATTTTTATTTTCTTATTTGTTTTAGAGAGCCAACAGTTTGAAGATTTCTTAAGATGTTTGGATGTTTATTGTCCTTTTGCTTCTAGGATTATTCTATTAAGGATTTTGGTTTTGATTTGAACTATTGCTTTTCTATTATTTAACTTGTTTTTATATAAAGTTTTAATTATTGATTTTTGATTTTTTTACTTGAAATCTTTCCTCATTGGAACTTTTGTATTCTAAGCCTTTATTGTTGCTAGCTTGAGTGAAGTAATGTGAATTGTGTAGATTGTCCTGATAGGTTGTATAGGGGAGAGACACCTTGGGAAATGTATATAGTGAAATGGTGTAAGGTCTAATCTATGGCATTATGGTTATAGTTGGCACTAATCATTTTGATCTCATTAAAAGTATACATGATGTTTGGAACTGATATTTATGATGTTTTAAAATATGTTGCAATGAATTCAATTTTTAGATGATATAAGTATGTTGCTAGGATAAATAATATTTTGATGGAAAGAATGATATAACTGAAATTTGATGGAAAGAATGGGATTACTATGTGTTGTTGGAAAAAAAATAAAGATTTTATGGGTTGAGTTGAATTTGGAGAGCCAAGGTAAGAAAAGAATGAATTGAATTTATGTTTATGAATCAAATGAATGTTCTAGTTAAATCTTGAAAGAGAACTGTAGTTATTACTTACACGTTAAATTTGTCATGAATGATATATGAGTATTATAAGTATAATGCTTTAGGAGTAGATTTGTTCAGGGATATTTGGGGAGTTGTGGACTAAGGGAGTTATTGATTTTCTTTATTGTGAATGAAATTGAAATAAATATATGAAATAACATTCTTTTAAATGAAATAGAATCTATTAATATGATGAATATCAAAGAAATGTTTCTATTTAATTGCTTGAGGGTAGATTCGATTGGATGAATCTTATAGTTGGGTGGTGAGAAAATCTAGATTGTTATTAACTTTGTGATTGCAGATAAAGTGACCTAATCTAGGTTGATTCCTTTAGTAGATGAATCTGTAGAAGATTGGAACAAAACAATGCTATTGTGCAAGAAATAATCATTTTTTCTGATGACTTCTAGGAGGAAGTCCATGTTTAGGGGGGAAGAATGTAAGGTATATTTGAAGTTCATTTATTAAATCATGATATTTTATTAGTTATATTCTTTCATCTTGACATTTAATGTTGTAAAATATTTCCCTTAATCTAATTCATTTTAGATAGACTATAGAGAATTATCAATGGATTACTAAAGGAGAGAATTTGTATTGCCTCAATTCTTGTAACTGATTGTGGGTATTGTGAAATGTTAAGATACATGGGTTATGGAGGAAATGGATGGTGATAAAGATATCTATAAATATTGGTGAAAGTGGGAGAAATGAGGGGGGTGGCATGAGTGACTATCATTCCATGAAAAGTTATGATGATATATTTGGTTTATATGGAAGATTCATGGATTGTTGTTCAACTAGAAGCATCTACAATTTTTGGATTTGAGACATAATGAATTCTATGCTATTGTCATACCTTCTTAGTTGACAAAAGGTTAATCATTGTATCTTGGTCATACATTCCATAGAGACTCTTTATGAAACTCTCACAGGTAAGTGCTTATGATTTTATTAATATAGCATGAGATGCATGTTGTGGTTTATTGGTCTTTGCAATGCCAATGCTAATCTATAGTGGCACCATTATCAACGGCCTTGCTAGCTATCATAACTAGCTTGTGTGTTGTTTCTAGAGGTTGTATCATAAAAGTGATTTTATCTTTTTATCACTTCTAATAATGTCTGCACAGATTTAATTATCAATATTCCTATGTCTGTTACTTAATTGGGTTTTTGAATCATTGTTATTTATGTTGAAGAATTGTTTTCATTTAGATCTAGAAGGATGTGTGATTCTACTAGTTGCATCTATCTTGGTTTATAGTTGAGCTGATTGTATTCTTGTAACCGCTGCCATCATATTTCACTTATCTTCACTTTGTGCATTATTCTATATCTACAAAAATACATCTCTAATTGTACCTACAACATTTCACTCATTGTTGTTGAAACATGCAAGGTCTATTTGGAGGTTTACATATTATTGTTGTTTTAGTTTTCACTTATTATTTTAACCAGAAAAAGTAAAATACATCGATTCACTTAGATATTTTCTTAAACGTTTATTCTTGGCTGACGTTTCATCAATATTCTGTAATCTTCTAGTTGATAAAATAAGAAATATTTGATGATGCGGTCTCATTGATCTGTTCTCACATTGGAAGCAATTTAGCTTGCATTTTCTTGCAATGAGTCCTTCCCTAGATTACCTATGTCAGTTATTTTGTGGTGGTTGATCTGTCCTTGTGCTTTTGTTCCCGCTGTTCGATGCGTATTTCTCCCTATGAATCGACATGTATCCAACTAAAACTCCAGTAAAGAGTTGGACTACGGAAAACCCTTGTTATCTTGTCTATGTTAACAAAAGAAACATCACTTAAGGTTAGAAATATGTCTTTGAACCGTTTTCTTTCTTAGCGATGACATTTGTTGTGGTTGGGTTAATTCTCAATTGTTTCAATTTTTCTTTTCTTCTCTTTAGCCGCAACTCTTGCATTCTATCTTGGTCATTACATAGTTCCACTTCTTGTAGTAGTTAGGATCATTCCCTGTGCTCAACAATTTTCCTACTTTATCTCTTAAAGGATAATGACGAACAACTAAAATTCTATATCATGCTTAATAGATGATGACACCCCTGTGTCTGATTTTGCTTGATTATTTATGTATAGGCAGGATCAAGTTTCATAGCATTTTCTTGTAATCACACTTTATGTAACCTCTGTTAATTGTTATTCAGGGTTTATGAAGTTATCATGATTATAGCGTTACAAATATCTTTGGAGTTAAAATCTAATCTTTGTAAAAGCGTTAGACGTTACTTGAGATAGTGTTAATTAAATTCAAATTTTATATGATTCACTACCCAATTGGGCTTGGCTTTTCTTCTTAATACTGAGTTTCATTAATGATTCTTTTTCCCTTCTTGGAGTCGACATAATATTTCCTTTATGATAGACTATGTTTTTTTCTTGCTAAGGGTAAATCATAGTGCAAATAGATTACATGGTTTCTCTATGAAGAATGTACTAAAAATGGTGGTTGCTTTTTCAAGTAGTGGGTGGATTTAGAAAGTTTTATGGTGAATGTGCTCCCTACTCAATGTTTCCAAAAATCCCATTGTCAATTTTGAAGAAAATCCCAATGCTGCCCCTAATGAATATGATCAGGAAAAGCTTGATTTTGCAGATACAGTTTCTCCCAACAATTTTTTTCACTTGTAGATATTTAGTACCACAACAAAATAGTGTATTTAAAGTCATAGCTCTAGAGGATATGATTGAAAATAATCAAATGTTAGAAATTTTCTATCTACTCACTTTAGTTGGAAGCCTTGTAAGCACAAAGGAATGATTGGGGTTATCATAAGCAGTTCACAGTACGTCTTGGGTCCATTCTCCCTACTTGTAACACTCCTCCTTTGGAGTCAGCTGAGTGTAATATTGGTGTAAGGTAAAGGTTTGTTGGTGGGATTTTTTGAAAACACATTTATGATTTACAAGCTTATTACGTGTATGAGACTATAGATGTCAATTAAGCTATATTTCAAGTAAGCATAGATGTAAAAGAGGTGTCATGCACAAATGATATAAATTAAGGAAAACTAAACTTTAATTGTGAGTTAGATTGTTTGCATTTGGGTTTAGTTAGTTTATATTCTTCATGACCGTGTTAAAGCTACAAATCTTGTCAATACTCATTCTGATTTCTCTAAATTGAGCTTTAGTTTCTTCCTCTCATTAATTGGAACACATAAAATATCTATTCATTTAAAATAATCCTTGTATAGTTGTCATGATAAGATTTCATCATTGTCAAGTATTTTTTATTAAAAGTGAATCTTTTATCTTTTAATACTTATTTTATTAAATATTTGATTAAATATTTGGAAATTTTAGCTAATTTAATTGAGTTTTGTTAACTTTAAGTTTGGAGGGGCATTACATCCCTAGATCTTTCATCTTGCAGAACATTCTATGGTTTTATATCATTCTTTCTTAACCCTAACCCTAGTTACAACATTCTAGTAGGTAATGGTTTGGTTCAACTTCCAACGAGAAAGTGCAGTAAATGATAAATAGCATTCCATATAGTTAAAAAATGTCAAATAGTTAATTTTGACAACCGCTTTACAACAACCATGTGAAGCGAGCAATATATCACCATATTGATGCAGAATTTTATCGCCTCCCACCAATACAAGATAGTCACTCTGGTGTTCACTATACTAGTCCATGTGGTCCCTACTTCAACATTATTACCAAGTCAACCTCATCGCCATATCAGTGAGACATGTCGTCTCCCATCGATATAATGAAGTCACATCGATGTAGACCATATCACTTCATCTGGTCCCCACTGCCGAGTTAGCATGCCTTGAACCACCTATCGCTATCCACTTGACAACTTAGGTCCCACCATAGGTCATCAACATGACAACCTTTGTCAAAGAGAGTTTCCCCAAAGTCTCGCTTAACACCCCAAGTCTCATCGATGAGAACAAACAAGACTTCTTCAGGAATGTCTAAGAGAGTTTTGTGAAAGTCACATCGACCAATCGAAGTCACATCAACAAGATCCTTGCAGGGTTCTACCAAAATATCGAGGAGATGTCTTCCAAAGTCTTTCCGACACTCTTTCATTGGAATGTCTAAGAGACATTCAAAAACCTCACATCGATGCAACCATCTCTCATCGACAACAAAGGGATTTCTCTATCGCTCAAAACCCGAAATTCCAAACCTCAAGTCAGAGGTTGTGAAGTTTGTAAAACCTCCGACATGCTAACAACAAAGGAAATGCTATGTCACTTGAAAACCAAAATTCAAGGCTTCTATCGGAGGTTATGAATTTTTGAAAAACTTGCGACATGCTAACAACAAAGAGAACAACAAAATCACTAAGTCGGGAGGTTATGAAATTTTAGAACCCTGTGACTTAAGCTAGGAAAACTTGAAAACTAGTGACTTAAGTAAGAAACCATTTCCTGCCAAAGAGATTTCGATCAGACTAGTAACTTTGTGTTGGTGATATTCAACTATCTGTTAGACAATACTGAGGCATGAACACCAGTACGTTTGAGGCACCATTTCTCAACATTCTCCCACTTGTCAAAGAACACATTGCCTACCAATCAATGCATGAATCCTTTGTATCATCCATGACACTTGTAACAACATTTATGATGTCTACAATTCCATCCATCCTCTAAAGAAAAGGAACAAGCCATGGCCTACATATGCAATAGTCTAATATGAGACACCACCATCAAAACCAGCTGACAATAAGGGTTTCAACACAATTCCACCACTCCACTGCGTTCAACAAGCCATACAAAAGTAAGTCAACTTCAAAGTACTCAACATGAACACAAATGTGAATACTCTCTAGAAACAAGATAGAACGACGACTAGAACAACAACTAAAAAACTGATTGCTCCCATCTAGCTGAACAACCCATATGATTGAAAATAGCACCCACAACAAGTGCTAAACCATCCAATCTCACATACCTCCAAGGTATCCTCATTAGTAAACTCATGCTAGCAACACATCCAATCCATCAACCGCAGATACAAGCTCCATGTACAAACTTGTCGAGGAAGACCAAACACATTCAGGAACTCCCACTACGTGGGTAATGCCAAATCTAAAAGAACAAGGAATAATGAGTCTGCCAATATCATAACATAGAGAGTGAAATCATGTAGTTTCAAGGAACCATCCACAATGATATGAAAAACTTGTAATTAAACAACCTGTAAGAACAACTCTCACCACAAGTCTTCATAGCTCTCCCAAGTTCTCCACACCCAACAAAGGAAAAAGATTAAGAACCTCCATGCCATCACCCAAGAACATGAGTGAAAACACATGACCACAAGCTAGTGATTAGTATAGCTCTGACCAAACCTCAAACTAATGTAATGTGAAACCAAACATCTAGGAAGACAACCAAGACCAAAGAGAGTAACCACTACACATCATGTACTTGTAGAGAATCCTCCTACATACACCTTTGAATGCCAACCATGCCAAGTATTATCTCATTCACAACACCCCAAAGAGAATAGTAGAACAACACCAAACTGTTCAATCTCCAAGATCAAACAAAACATATATTTCATGTAATTATATGGATGTGAGCTTCTCCAAGAAGATCAAACTATTTCATTTCCCATCTTAGGAAATACACCCAATGCATTTCCTAAACTCAACATTAATGAAATTAATCACAATGCATAATGAGATAACCATGCTATCCATCTCTCATAATGAATCCTTCAGAATCATCTAACAGTAGTTCAAGATCCATATCCATGAAAGAAAGCATAAAACACCTAAGAGAAACAATGGGAAATACCTCTCAAGTGATAAACTGCCAAGTAGACCAAGAGTAGGGAATGAGAATGCTCCTCTAGGATAACCAAGTCATCATGAATTCTCCAAGAGAAATCTCCTCATTGGTCTCTGTTGAACTCACGTCCAACCAAGGTGTAGGCTCCTCAGACTTTCTGCTGAAATATTTATCAAAAGTAACCATCAGCAATAATTCTCTCATCTCAAGAGAATTGCAGCCTCACGTTATTCTCCATAAATCCATGAGTACCAAAAAACAATAATCTCATGCTAAACTCCAAATGCATCACTACACTATCATGAAGTTTTCAATCATATGACCAATGCACCCAATACACAAAGAATCACTAGACTTGTCAAAAGCTCCAATCATCTGAATCAAGAACTTATCATGACACCATGATCTTACCATCCCCTTTAGGAGATCCCATGCTCTAGGTGAACATACCATGGTCTTAAGAGAAATGCATCATGCTAAAACTCTAATGCATAAACAAGAGTATACCATGACATGAAACACAACAAACTCTAAACCAACATCACCTGTCAAGCACCACCAAACACCTCAACCAAAGACTCCAAGAATCCTCCATGGTTTTGAGATGTTGAATATCTTCAAATAGTGTCCATGCAAATGCGGAAGAACCCTTTTGCAACAAAAGGATCTAAGAGTCCCTCCTAGTAACATCTGCAACACTAAAGAAGATCATTCACCACCAAGTGATGAATCCACAGTCACTGCTAAAGCTCCCACTGAATTGTGACACCGAGCTCTCAAGTATCATGACCTAACATCTGCTAATTTGAAAATCCTTCAGGTCCACACATTAACATATCCATCTAACAATAATACCAAGTAGCACCAAGATCTCCAAAACCAAGCAAAAGAATTGCCATCATTGTCAAAAGCTTACACAAAGTAGTGTATCCAAGCTATCCATGACATCATGATACAATATGCTATAGGACCACTAACTACCCAGGTACTCTCCTATCATCTAACCTCTCATCTCAAAGCAACCACACCAATGCACAAGTGACCAAAGACAAGGCCAACTAACAAGTTTTCATCAAACTAAAACAACCTCATGGATATGGATAGTCCACTTCCCAGTTATCCCACTGCAACTGAATGGTTGATCAATCCACACAACTACATAACTTGTAGATCCAAACAATGAAACATGCAAACCCATCATCACACTGGAAATTGTAAATAACTAAGATCTCAAAGAGAATTTACCATGTATACAATCATGACTCAAACACTAGATAAAGCTCAGATCTGATTCTCTAATCACATCTGTGCAATGAGCACCATATTTAAGGAGTCCACCAAGCATCACCACAAGAATGTTGAATGACTAATCATACACCAAAACTCCCATGCAAAGAGGAAAACACACCTTCTCTTACCATGCATAAAACATGTATGCAAAACTGCAAATATCTCATCCAACAACGCTCCTAAAAGCCAGGGTCTATAAAATAGTTTAACAACACCACAAAACCACAAGTTTTTTTTTCTTGACCGTGTAAAAACTACAAAACCACTATGTTCGAGAACACCCATGCACATCCATATCCACTTCAGATTTGGACGAATCAAAAGTATGAAACATAAACACCATAATAGTTAAACCAGAAAATGGATTATCATGAATGAGCATTACCGTATATTTTTTAAGAAAACCTATAAAAAAATTTTAGACCCAAAAACACGAGTCTAAACCATGCAGGTACAAAAGATCCATGAGAGGAAAAGGCACTCAGAAATTATAGGCCCATTTCAAGCCAACTCCTCAACCACCAACATGTACGTGCATCCAAGAGAGAGACAGGCTATTACAAGAGCTTTCAAATCATCCAATGACCAACTCCATAGCCTTCATGCAATCAGGGTACCAATAAAACTATGCCTTACAATACTAGGACAAAACACCCAACATAAGCACATTTCTCCATAGCTGAGAAAAAACCCAAGCTCCTCCATATCATTAGGAAGCCCCTCACACAGACACCCAATATGAAAGCTTTGCTACAACACAACCATATAGAAGATAACATTTCACCCCTTGCATCACGATTATACTGCTGCCAACCAGGAGCCTCAGACCACATCATTACACTATGATCAACTCTAGTTTCTCCATCTTCAATATCTTTTGCATTGCATGTTGTATCAAAAGAGCAAGGACTTTTACTCACCAATGGAATCATTAACCGACTCTTGTAGATCTCCTCAAGCTTTCCAGGCTAAGAAATCTTTATAGAAGGAATCCACATAACCGAAACACTAGGAACCCTTACATGCATCAACATGTAGGCACATGCAAGACACATGCAATTCAATGCAAGTACATGCAACACACTAACTTGCACATGCAAGCACAAGCAAATCCCGGAAAGAGGGTCTACTACCACTTGTTTGGAAATATGGTCATCTCAGAAAGAAACATCCAAGACCAACAATTCCTTCGATAATTTTAATTTCATTAGATTTCTTCAAAGACACAAACTACTATGCCACAAAGTGGAATCAAACATAGTTCATTTCCCACATTGAACCTTAGAGAAAAATTAATGCTAATTAAACCAGTTCCAAACAACACCATTAAATATATTCAATCAAGTAGAACCATTAAACATAAAAGATGGAGTAGAAGATATGAATACATAGATTTACATGGGGAAAACCATTTTGGGTTAAAAACCCCACACTCCAAAAGCCTAGATCACCATTGTATTATTCAACAAAAAAATAGTTACAAATATAATTCAAGCTCTGAGCCTTTACAGAGTTTACATCTTGTTCCATTTTGGAGAGAATCCAACAACATAACCCTGTTCTATTTCCCTCTCTTTCATCTTGTATAATGTTCTAGGGTTTTATATCATTCATTCTTAACCCCAACCCTAGTTACAAAATTCCAACAGGAAACGGTTTGGTTCAACTTCCAATGAGCAACTACAATAAACAATCGAGCATTCGGGTATGTGCAGGATCAACATGGAAAAAATAGACCCTTAAGTGGCAAAAAATTTAGAAAAATCAGTGTTAGGCAACTTGACGTAAAAATTTGAATAAGTTACCTATATTATTTCAAAAATATTTAAGAATATAATCTGTAGCAAATTGAATCTTGTTTCTAAACTACTGGGTTTATTTTTCAAAAAAAAATTCTATTTGGTAAAATTTGAAATTTCAATGTAGTAGTACTTAAATTTCGAGAGAAAAAAATAAGTAGGTGTCTGTCTAACCACCCTAACCACAATAAAATGATAATATTTTTAATAATATTTTAGATATAAGTAGAGGACTCATGTCTAAATGTGATACATATTTTTGTAATTTTTTTTCCAAGTAAATAATTAATTATGAATTTTTATTACAAATTTTAAAAATATAAAAACTCGTGTGTCGACCACAACTTGGTCAAAACTTCATGAAATTCAATTTTTTGTAATCCTATAGTAAAGCATATAATGTGACACATGTTTCGATTCAAAAATGTGATACCATTTGAAAGCTATAGATGTTTTTCAATCAACCTATCAATTAGGACTTTATTCATAATTGAAATAGAAAATGAATAATAATTATTTATTAAATTCAAAGTAAAGCATAATTTATATTGGTGGAAAGCTGAGAATCTCCTTTAAAAACCCTTTTCATTTCATCAATTTTGGGTAAAAAAAAAGTCGTCAGCCACATACCCTACACATACCCATCATATCGCCACTTTTTGGCCCATCATGATCTTTCACATACCCATTCCATACAATTAACATAATATCAAAGAGTTAATTTCTCCAACCACTTCACAACAACCATTTGAAGTGAGCAATATATCGCCATATCGATGGGACATTTTATCGCCTCCCACCGATACAAGATAGTCACTTCGATGTTCACTGTACTGGTCCACGTGGTCCCTACTTTGACATTATTACCAAGTCAACCTCATTGCCATATTGGTGAGACATGTTGTCTCCCACCAATATAAAAAATTCACACTGATGTAGACCATATCACTCCATGTGGTCCGCACTTCCGAGTCAACATGCCTTGAACCACCTATCTCTATCCACCTGACAGCTTAGGTCCCATCATAGGTCATCAACATGACAACCTTTGTCAAAGAGAGTTTCCCCAAAGTCTCACCAAACACCCTAAGTCTCACCAATGAGAACAAACAAGAATTCTTCAGGAATGTCTAAGAGAGTTTTATCAAAATCACACCGACTAGCCCAAGTCACATTGACAAGATCCTCGTAGCCTTCTACTGGAATGTCAAGGAGACATATTTCGAAGTCCTACTGATCATGTCATGTCTCACCAACACTCTTTCATCGGAATGTCTAAGAGACATTCAGAAACCTCATGTTGATGCAAATATCTCTCGTCGAAAATAAAGGGATCACTTTGTCACTCAAAACCAAAAATTTTGAACCTCAAGTTGGAGGTTGCGAAGTTCACAAAACCCAAGACATGCCAAAAACAAAGGAAACACTATGTTGCTCAAAAATTGAACTTCAAAGCTTCTATCAGAGGTTATGAATTTCTCAAAACCCACAACATGTCGAAAATGAAGAGAACCACAAAGTCAATAAGTCAGGAGGTCATGAAATTTCAGAGCTCCGTGACTTAAGTTAGTAAAACTTGAAAACCAACAACTTAAGTAAGAAACCATTTCTCGCCAAAGAGATTTTGATCAGACTAGTAACTTTTTCATGGTGATATTCAACTATCTATTAGACAATGCAGAGGAACAAACACCAATACACTTGAGGCACAGTTTCTCAACAGCTTTTACTAGTTCCTTTCTCTTGAAGAAACTAACTTTGATGCATATCTTTCACAATCAACCTCTTTTCCTTAAATTGATTTATTACTTCTTCTATTTTCTTAACTTCTGTAACTTGTACCTTCAAATCTATAATTAGTTTTTTTTCTTCTTCAAGAGAGAAAGTGTTTTTTATTTTGAATCCTTTTCTTCTTGAAGCTACAACTTTAATCTCTGGTTCTCCTTTCTGAGTTTCTTGATCTCATCTAGGGCACAAATGATTTCACTTTCAATATCAATTTCACATTCATCTTCATCATACTCCTATTCATATTCACTCACAAAGTGGTCTCCTTCTTTGTCAACATTCTAAACTACAAAATAATCTTCTAACCTTGTATCTTCTTCAATTTGTAATTCATTTCTTATAACTGCTTCTTCATCATCATTTATATTTGGTTTAGGTGGTTCTTGTTTCTTTTTCTTTTTTCTATAATAAGTACTCCACTACCAGGATCTCCTAAGTTGATTAAACTTGTGCAAGGAACCTAAGGCTCAGATAACACTTGTTGGAGTACAAGACCACTAAGAAGGGGGGATGAAGTAGTGGTCTAATGAGGAATCAAATTTTAAAACTTAACTCACTTGTATTATGAAAAGAGGCCCATTAAAAAAAATTCAAATATCATAGGTATTGAATGTTGAGGGATTCATAATGATATGCAAATTATAACACAATACTTGTACAAAGATGAACAATCAAACACAATATGGAAAACCACCAAGAGGAGATATAACATAAATTTTTATGAGTGGAAAGCCCTAAAGGGTGAAAAACCACTCTGCAAATAAGTTTCAATAAGCCTCACTTTCCAAAGCTTTACAGGTTACAAGTTGTGTGCCTCATTGGCTAAACACCATGTCTCACTGACAAATCATCACTTCAGAAGAGATTAGTAAGACTTAGAGGGCTACTATGTTTCCATAAAAATCACTGCTCTATCAAACACTTCATCTCCCTTATTCACACTTACCACAACACTAATTCATGAATCAAAAAATTATAGTTCTTCACTAACCAATTCACCCATGATCACACTCAGGTCATACAAATATGTGCAGAGTAAGAAAAACACTAAAATATTTTTTGTATAGAGGAAAGCATATAGTCCTTTTATAAACTATCAATCAATATTTCCTCACTGTGCATAATCAAATCAGACCACAAGCTTTCTATCTCACTCAGACCATAATCATATTACCCTCAAAACATTTGCAAGATTCCTGAAACCATCATTCACAAAACAAAACACAAGGAAACATATAATATTTTATCCTTTGTTATTTATTTCCCCCATTTCTCTATATAATATTCACACAAAAATAGTATCAACACATTTAAAACCTTGTCATAGAGTTTAGATGTCTATCTAAAAAAACACAGAGCTCACACACTTGTTGGAACCACCTCAATACATTGGCATAACTTTTAAATCCATTGCCACATCAATACAATTACAAACTACTGCATAACTAAACACAAGGCAATGATATCCAATCACTTGTCAAAGCGTTCACTCTTGGAAGTAGCCATTCTTAGCTTTTTAAATATGGACTTTTGGTCTTTCTCACCTGCTAAATTCACAATTGAATAAAACCTTTGATCTTCCTTTTCAAATAGTTACATAACAGAGCCAAGAGTAATGGTTGTTAGACTCTGGTCAATATTTTAGCTTCTTGAAATAACTATTAACCAACTTTAAATTATAACCATTGATCCTTTAACACCCACCAATACTCAAATTAAATAGCATCCATTGATATACTTTTAAGTGGCTTAAAAAGGATCATTGACCTGTTGAAGTGGTAGACCCTAGGTGTAGGGGCTAGTAACTAATGTTTTTAAAACCCTCGATTAGTCACTTAAGTGACCTTTAACTCTCAATAGCAAGTCAACTTTAAACTAAAACAAAAAACATTATTTCCTTTGAAAAACCTTGACAAGGGATAAACCCTAGATCTTAGGGTTTTAATGAAACCTTCAATAATCAAAATCCTAAACCTCTGAATGATAAAAAATGGCACCACTTTGAAAAGAAGCAACTCTTGAAATGTTGAACTCATAAAGTTTACCTCTTTGCATTCCCACTATGAAACACAGTGAAATGAAGGAAAAAATCCAAATCACAAGTATCTTTCCATGTTTCATCAAACATCAATGAGGAACAATGGCAATTCACACCAACACCTTGAACACCATTATTGCTAGCATATTCTCGCATATATGACAAACTTTATCCAAGTACCTTTGCATCAATACCATGATGAGATGAATGAACAAGCATGAAAACCAATAAAAATACCACTACAATTCCTCTATCATCTTTGACACATAAGGTTCTTCAACATTGAATTCTCAACATCATGAGATGTAGCAACTCCTGTAGCTACTCAAAGTCAACAAAATATTTGACTGTCTTGAAGTAGCACTAAAGCAATTCAAGTTGTGATACATAAACCATGAACACAAATGACAATATAATTCACTCTCAACCTTGTACCATGCATATGCACCTTTGTACCATGTCAAAGCATCAACCATAAAATGAATCATAAAATGAAACAATGAATAGTACCACCAACTCCTGAAACAACTCTGTGCTTAGGATGATAGACCTTTCAACATGAAGAAACATTCTGAATGAGAAACTATTTTCACTTTTCATTTTGCATAAACAACTTGCATCAAACATCATGAAATGATCAACAAACACCAAATGATACACATACACCATGGAATGAGTCATGAAAAAGTATTAAACATTGTTTCCTTTACTTCACTATTGCCTTCACTATTGCATCAACAACATAAAAACATGAAAGACCTTTTACATCAATAAAATCTAATAGCATCGTCAAATCAATGAGAAATTGATAACCTCTAACATCAACAACCTTTGACATCAATGAAAAAATTCATCCAACATTAAGTGTTTAGGGTTTAAGGGTTTATGGTTGATGGTTTAGGTGGGTGCCTTTATAATAGTGGTTTACAATTCATAAGAGGAAGGAAATTTCAGTTTTTTCCTTTTCCTCAAACTCAAGGGGTTTGATTGAACCACAAACCCTAAATGGAAAAAAACATTATTTAATTGGGTTCGGTTGAACCTGGGTTCGACCGAACCCCTTTGCATATGACAAAAAGACCAAAAGGTCTCATTTTGACTGTCACTTTCTACAATTTCCATTCCTTTCCCTACATGCGGCGAACTGAAACCGTGACGGCGAACTGATTTCTTCTTTCCGGTGAACACAACTTCAACTTGGTCTCTCCAAACTTCATCAGCCTAAACTTCTATAACGAGCACTAGGTAATTGAAATTCAAATTTTTTAGAGTTTAAAATGCATTGATATGTTAAATTTTGAAACCCTAGATGCAATTTTTTTCACATTTGTTGAATTCAAATTGGATTTTTTATACATGTCTACCAAAGAATTTTGTCAAATAGTTCACTGCCTTGATGCTATGGCTAAAAACCTAAAACAAGTATTTTGTCAAATAGTTCACTACCTTGATGCTATGGCTAAAAACCTAAAAAAAGTTCTTTCAAACAAGCTATGGATGCTTCAAAAAAATCTATCAAAAGCATAATAGTAAACAATATCATAGACAAGGTAGTGAACTCTTTGAAAAAATGCCTCAAAGAAATGAGGTCTCATGGTGATGGAATGCCATGACAATAAAAAGAATTTGATTGTCATGGCATTCCATCACCATGAGACCTCATTTCTTTGAGGCATTTTTTCAAAGAGTTCACTACCTTGTCTATGCTAACACATTTTTTATACATGTCTATCAAAGCATTATATCAAACAGTTCATTTCCTTGTTGCTATGGCTAAAATCCTAAAACAAGTGCTTTCAAACAAGCTATGGATTGTCATGGCATTCCATCACCATGAGACCACATTTCTTTGAGGCATTTTTTCAAACAATTCACTACTTGTCACCATACCACACCATACATGTTTACCCAAGCTTGTTTATCAAAAAATTCACCTCCTTGCTACTGTAATTAAAAGCCTAAAAATATACCTTCCCATTTCAGCAATCAAAGCTATGGATACCCTTTGCTCTAAATGGAAAAGACAGTGAAACATATATAAGAACTTAATAGCATATGGAAACAAACAAGATAAAGTTATGAAGTTCAAATAGAACCACAAATTGTATCATTTGTAACATTAAAAATGTCCATATTGACCTATCAAGAGATAAATATGCAAAATAGATTTAATTTTAGTTACAAGAAAAATGTATAAATTATAAATTTATAACATAATTATGTACATGGGAAAATCCTCGTTGAAGAAAAATCCCACAACCAAAAACATGAACCAATTATATTATTTGATAATAATATCATTTACAATAAAATAGTCATGTGCATACCCTTATAATAGTATCATCAACGTGTGATTCATATGGAGTAATGTCTAAAATGCAGCATGATGATACCTATAAAATCATTATGCTTTCTCCATCTAACCTTATAGTGTAAATTCTCCTTCCATTACCATGTCATTACCTTTCTAGACCCTCACCTCTTTATACATTCTCCTTTTTATCCTACACTACTCTTACCACTAATATATCCCTATACTTTGGATATACTATTGAAGAAATTTAACTTTGAATATTGCAAAATTAGTCCCATATATTTTTAAGCGTGTGTGTATAATAAAATACAATCCATGCTTCCTAATTCAACTTCATTAATATCTATCGAATGAACTTAGATTCATTACAATAAGATAATCATATAGCCATAATTAGTTGTCAAGATAATGGTAAAGTTTTCAATAGCCATATTTATCCTTCCACATGCCACCATTAGACATACACATACGATTCATTAGGAAAAGTGGATGTGTGGATGTGTGGATATGTGTCAAAAAAATGCTTTGATAAGATGTGTGTAAGGAAAAAATGGAGTTCAAGTTTTTGATTTATGTCTATATCATAGGTCATAAACTCTAGGAATTATTACCACTTTGCACAATATTGCATATATATATATATTCAAAATGAGGCAAAAAATACAATAGGAATAATATGGATATGCAAATTTTATCATTACATTTTTTTCCACTTTAAGATGCATGTGAAGATTTTAAAATAATCGTGCATCTCAATTTATGTGGTATTCACAAACATGTATGGAAAGTAAATATTTAGACATCAAAAAACATGAAAAAGTGGTTTGTTGTCTTGTGCACAACACATGTCCTTTTTCTTTTGAGAAAATTATCTATCACTTTGTAAAATCCTTGCTATGTTGAGATTATTTAATTTTTTCCCTCCATATTTGTAGTCCTTTTTATTTCTAGAAATATAATTTATGACATTTTTTCTTAATAAACAACATATGAATAAATTTTACATGGTTGTAAATTTTACACATGGTTGTATGCAATCTCATATATATAGTACGTATGGTTGTGATTACAATGTTTATATTGTGTTTAGATTTGGTTTTATATTATCCTTCCAAAAAAAGTTTGATGTTTATAATATTTTGATTTACCTTTGGATTTTGTAGACACTAAATCTCACATACATTCATATCCATACCATGGTCCCCACCCAAACACCTAACATTCACTTATTAACAAAATTCATGATACCTTAATTCCTACAATTTATCAAAATCAAATCAATTTTTCTTTTTAGACCTAAAATGATCAAGGCCTAAACTAATTAAAATATTTATTGTAAAAATTTCCAGAGTAAAGTACAAAATAGAGAAGGGCATGTCAACCCACAAATCATGAAGGTGTAGGGACAAAACCAAGAGACCCATCAAATAGGATTGTAGCAATCATATATAGACAAAATTGATTAAGAAAACCTACCATAAATGAAAAAAAAAACTAAAAAGAAGACATATATTACATATTTTTTGAGCGCCCATATATTACATATATATAGCAAAAACTAGCAGAGGGTGAGGGACATGAGTGAGGAGAAACAAAATTTCCTTATGTGCCTCCATTGTTTCTCCATACAATAGAGCACCCAATTCTATTTTATGTCCATTGATTGTATTTTCCACTAAAGATTCATCCCATTCTTGCAAGGTTCATTTCAAAGAAATTCAAACACAAAGGAAACTAGAGTTTTCCTTTAAAACTTTGTGTCTAAGCAAACACCCAACAAAATATTTTTCATTATGTAAGTCATCAT
>VDFB02119151.1:49772-93672 GCA_007258455.2 Sequoia sempervirens
CCCCTCTCCCCTCTACCCTTAACCCTATAGCCCTAAACCCCTCTACTCCTTACCCTCTGTCTCTCTCCCACTCCCCCCTCTCTCTCTCTCAAGTCTCTCCCTCCTACCCACTCTCCCTCTCGAGCTCCTCTACACTTAACCCTTAAACCCTACCCTTTATCTCTCTTCAACTACCCCCCTCTCTCTAAAGTCTCTCCCTCCTACCCCCTCTCCCTCTCTCCTCTCTACCCTTAACACTTGTACCTACCCTTTATCTCTCTCCCTCCCCTCTCTCTATCAAGTCTTCCTCCTACCCCTCCCTCTCTCCCTATGCCATAACCCTTTGTACCCCACCTTTATCTCCTCCCCACTCTCTCTCAAGTCTCTCCTCCTGCCCCATCCCCCTCCCTCTATCCTTAGCCCTTAAGCCTAAAACCTTGTACCCCTACCCTTATCTCTCTCTCTCTCAAAGTCTCTCCCTCCTACACCCACTCTCACTCCTAGAGCTCCTCTACCCTTAACCCTTAAACCTAGGACCCTACCCAGCTTTATCCTCCTCTCCCTCCTCCCTCTCTCAGAGTATCTCCCTCCTACCAAGGATTAAATTTGATGGTTGACTTTACCTGTCAAATTTTTTTTTAATGATGGTTATCTATTCAAGGGAGCCCTTAAAACATTATGATATACCTTAGTGTATGTAAAATTATATATAAATCAAACATATATATCATTATAATTCTATATAAATTTTGACAGTCTATCAAAAATATCTCCTTTTATCTAATACAATCTTCTTAAAACTTTGATTGTATTCTACAGCAAAAATCTCTAAATACGGTCATATGGCCATCAAATTTAAAAAGAATATAATTAATATTTATATTAATATTAAAAATTAGTTTTTAAAAGCAGGTGTTCAACCGAACATCTTTAGAATGTTCGGTTGAACCCTTTTAAAATACAATTTTTTATTCAATGTTATGTGGGTTTGGTCGAAAAGGGGTTCGGTCAACCCATATTCATGAACATTATGTTTGTTTGACCGAACCCCCATTTTTTCAGCTTGCCCCCCTGAGGCACCAAAATTGCTCAGAATTTTGCACTTCAAAGCTCGATTTGAGAATGAAAATGGAGGAGATCTCAGAAACCCAACTAGTATCAGGTTCCCCTCAAAACGAGCTATCCAACGAATATAATTTTAATATGTTTTGATTATATTATCTATCTATTTTTTAAGTTTTATTAAATATAGGTTTTTCACCGAAAACAAAACTCTCTGTTCTGCACAAGTGGAAAAATAGAAGATTATAAAACAAAAAAAATTTAAAAATATGAGTGCACCAGATATTGGAGTCCTTGATCCAACAAAAAAAAAGAATTTTGATACATATAGTAAAAGTTATGCGCGATACGGCCGTGTTATGTCTCAATTGTAATTGATTTGACTTTGAAACTTTATTAAAGAAAAAAATATTCAATAAAAAACTATCTAACCAAGTGGAAGCACTAGATATCAGAGTTAAAAATCTAAATTTGAAATAATTGGAATTTTATCTTTCAAGGAAAAAAAGTAATGCTTTATATGGTGTGAGTCACTTTTTAAAAATGTTGTTTTTTGAAAAAAACCAATTTTCGTGGGAGATGGAAAAAGAAGTGCAATCTGATTCCAAAAAAATTGAAAAAAATATTTTTAGAATCTACAGACAAAATGTGACAAGAATCTACTTTTCATCATCTTCAAATTCCTCACGGTTTAATTGCTATAAGTGCTCGAATGTGAAGATTTTTTTTTTTTTAAATATCAGTGTCCAGTTTGGCCAAAAATTGTAAACCACTATTGTGGGATCACCCAACCTATTTGAGGGTTTAATGGTTTAAGGTTTGAGGGTATAGGGTTGAGGGATTAGGGTAGAGAGGGAGGGATGGATGGAGGAAGAGATGGGGGGATAAGTGAGATAGAGTGAAGGAGAGAAGAGGAGGGAAGGAGAGAGAGATATCAATGTTGAGGATTCAATGTATAGGGTAGAGGGTTGAGAATTGAGGGTATAGGGTTGAGGGTAGAGGGTTGATGGGATAGGGTTGATGGGTTAGTGTTGAGGGTTCAATGTATAAGGTAGAGGTTTGAGGGTTTAATGTATAGGGTGGATTAAGGGTTTAAGGGTTGAGGATTTAAGGTTTTAAGAGTTGAGAGTTTAAGGGTTTAAGGGTTGAGGGATGAGGGTTGAGGTTTTAGGGTTTAGCCTGGATTAAGGGTTTAGGGTTTAAGGGTTTAAGGAGAGAGAGAGAGAGGGGGGGGGGAAGGAGAGAGGTGAGATAGAGGTGATATTAGGGTTTAAGGGCTGAGGGTTTAAGGGTTTAGGGTTTAGGGTTGATGGTTGAGGTTTTAGGGTATAGGGTAAAGTGTTTATGGTTTAGGATTTAAGATATAGGGTTGAGGGTTAATGTACTGGAAGTGTATAGGGAATTGTGGTGAAACTTCATATCACACATAAAATGAGACATACATAACAATTAGAAGATGCCATAATTGGTCAAAGATAGGTTTCATTGATGTACCTTAATCCAAGCCCCTATTGATACATGATAATAGTTAAGAAACCTTTACAAAAGAAACTCTTCCAAAAAATGTGTATTTTGGAAAAGTTGAAATATGGTCATTTTTAGAGCAAGCTAAAACACACACATGTTATAACATGAGCATGTTATAACATGAGTGTGTTTTGTCTTCCTCTAAAAATGGTAAAATATCTAGGACACTCGTGATCTAGGACCACATGCTCTATTATTCTGCTGCTTTTGTGTGTGATTTGAAAAAAAAACACATTTTGATATTGTTGGGAAGAGCACATGCAAATTTTACACATTTCACCACCTTTGCATCAACTTTCCACCACCTTTTTCTGGTTTTCCAACTTATGGATGAAGTAACAAATTTTTTACATCAAATTTGATTATATCAACTCAAGTTTCAATATTTGTAGTGTTGTAATGTTAATTATGATTGAATTTTTATAATTTAACATTAAACTTTGGTTAATTGTATAGTTTTTAGTAGTTCTATATACAATTGAATGTTGAAAAGGAAGAAAGTTTGTGAAAAGTTCAAATTATTGAGGAGTTTGATGCAAGAAGAAAAAGACTACACATAATTGGTAAGTTTCTCCATTCGAATCTCCTTTTTTAAGGTATGTTAGGTCTTTATACATGTTCTTTACATTTTGCTTCATTATATTATGTTTCTTTATCATCCTTATCATTCATGCTTAATACAATGCTTTGGTTTTGTTATCATGTTGATTTTGGGATTAGATTTTGATAATCATTCCAAATTATGAGTGTTCAACATACATAGTCTTAATCAAATGCATTAGATTTTGCTAAGGGACTAGATTAGATTTTGTTAAAATGAATATTCCATGTTCATCATTGTTTGCTTTTACTTTTTGACATCTATGAGAATTCAAGGGGGTTCCTTTGAAAATTATCATTATAACCTTAGCCCTTCTTGGCACATTTTAACCTAGAAAATTATTCACTCTTTGTGGTGGTTTGGTTGCTCTTATAGTATCATGTAGCTCTTGGGAAACCAAAAAAATCATGGTTTCATTGCTGCAATATCCACATAGTTTCTTCCTTTCTTCCCTTCTCTAACCTTAATCTCTTCCTCTATAATGTCCACTAAAATCATTACAGTAGGAACTATTGTCATTATATTCTTCTGTATAACTAGTAGAAGGTATGTCTTTAGGGAGTTTCGGTACCCCAGTTTGAATTGAGTATATATCCACAAAGACCACCAAAAGCACTTTTTAACCTCCTTGAAGGATCCCTTTATTGCAACATTTTCCTCATCTTCCTCACACTCTCTAAAGTAAAGTAATAACTACAAACTTGTTGTCAAACCCTCTATGGTTGGGAAACAACTTCAACTTCACCCAAAACTAGCAAAATTCACTTATACATGACAAAGATTCCAAATGAAAATGCTGGTTAGGGTATGATATGGTGAATATATAGCAATTTTGGTGGCTAGATATGAAAGGAAATATGCCACGAAGGTTGCACAATGTGCCTAGTTTTCTTATGCATTAGGATTGATGACATTAACTATATGTAATTGATTATAAGGATTTTATGTCAATGATCAAATACCATGCATGCTGTTTAGTCTTATGGTGTGTCCTAGTGCATTTATGCATTAAGAATAATGACATTACTTATATGGCTAATATACATGAAACTATTATGTCATGCCTAGTATGCTTGCACATTCACCATGGTTGAGTGACATCAACTCCAGTGTGTAATGGATTAAATTTGATATGTCATATATGGTGTGCATTAAGGTCAAATGAAATAGTATCCTTTGATTTTCACACCTTTTGAGTGAAGCTTCCATCATGAATATAGTGCATAAAACTCCTACATTATGTGTCTAGTGTGGTTAACCATGCATCATAATTAGCAATATTTATGATAGTGTGTTTTGATTGTATTAGTTTTATTTTAAGTTTTAATAATGTATATTTCATTGAGTTGTATAGGTTTTTTGTTTCTAATGAGATTGTATATGTCATAGAGATTGTATGGGATTAGGGTTTAAGGGTTGAGGGTTGAGGGATAAATATAGTGTTCTTAATTCTTCACTATAGTGGTGGTTTCTAGGATAAATAGTGTTCTTAATCCTTTTGAGATTTCAAAATCCACCTATATTCTAGCCAATATAGATTGAATCATTTTTTTTGTTTTTCGATCAATTGCTAAAAATCAAAGAAAAGGCAATTGATCTATGTGAGAAGGAAAGGAAAATATGCAGCTAATGGAGCAAGGGGCATATTACATCCATTTCCAAAATCTTATTAAATTTAACAAGGGAATATTCTATCCAATCATTTTTACACTCATTGAATATGAAACAACAAAATAATTGGAGCTCTAATATCACTTAAATCAATCTAGATACACTAAAAAAGAGTGAATTACAATACCCATGATGGAAATGGACTACTATAAGCAATGAAAATGGAATACATAAGCATGTTTATGTTAAGTTGAAATTCTCTATATAAGTTTACATGAATTCATCTAAATTATGTCAGTTTTTTCATTTCTTTCTTAAAACTCCAAAATTTTTAACTTTTTTATGCAACTTTCATCTTATTCAATATCGAATTTTTTATGTAAAACTATTATGACTACTAAAATTATGAAAGGTATGGTCTATATTGTCAAAAATAAACAAAAAAACTCAATATAAGCATTTCAATTCTACAAAAATGAATATATTACCCGAGATAATCAAATATGATGTAGAACTTCAAATTATATACTTCTATGTTTCCCAACAAGAAAATTGGTCCTCAAAAGGTGATGGAGCAAGCATAATATGGTACTACAATAATTCAACTACATAAAAATGCATTAAATTCTTGATGGAGAAAGTGTAGAACCAGACAAATGCAAAGAATTGTAGGTTTGTATCACGGGTAAAATCCCCTTTTTACCATTTTTGGTGTAGGAAGTTTGGTTCTCTCCATATTTGGTAAGCACCAAATAGGATACAAAACATATTTACTATTTGGTGAGCACAAAATATCATGTTTGGAGATATTTCAATTTGGCAAGTAACAAATGTGCTATATAAGGAATTTATTATTATGAAAGCCTTGACATGTCACAAAGACCTACAAAGGGGAGAGATAAGAGTGGCAGAGACCTAGCAGAGTAGCAAGGGATGGAGGGAGAGGTTTAATGAGCTATACTAATAATGAAAAGGATAAGAGAGGAGTGGTAGAGACCTAGAGGAGTAGTAAAGAGACAAGGAGTTAGAGATGTAGAGATGGCTAAGGAGGGATGGAGAGGCAAAGAAGGATTAAGTCCTCAACCCTTAAACCCTAATCCCTTAACCCTCAACCCTCAACCCTTAAACCCCAATCCCTCAAACTTTAAACCCTCAAACCTCAACCCTAATCCTTCAACCCTATACCTTCAACCCTAATCCCTCAACCCTAAAACCCTCAACCCTTAAACCCTAATCCCTCAACCCTAAACCCAAACTTCAAAGTTTGACAAAATAATATTTTAAGAAACAATGAAATGTAGCCATAGGAATTTGTTCTAAATCACTTATTCATATTTTAATTCTTGAAAAGATTAATACTGATTGGCTTTGTTGGAACCCAAATCTCCCTGGTGCACTGCAATAAGCAATTTGAAATCTCCCTATGTGCTAACTCTATCACTTGAAAATAAAATCACTTAGCAATAAAAAGTTCTTTTTTTTTAATATTAAAGTGAATGAAATGCCAACATTTTTCCATCGGACTACACAATTAGTACATTACATTTCCGTAATGACACTTAGAAATAAATTCTCAAACAAATTCTCAATGTTGATCTTTGTAAATCTTATGGTTATAGGGTGATTCCAGAGGTTTGAGTTCACAAGCCTAGCACTTTGTGCATTTCATTCTAGAATGCAACTACAACCATTCATCAAATTTTCATTGAGCGGTTAAGTAATTTATGATATAAACAATAAACATGTGTTTTAAAGTTGTTTTAAACTTTAGTGCGCTAGGATTGACATCAAGGCTAAGGGTCCAGTAACTTAATGTTGCAAAGGACTTAATAAAATGAATAATGATACCAGGAACTAGGGGAGAAGGTCAACTACAAATTATAAATTAATAACATTTTAGTAAACCCTAGAAAGAGTGACAACTTTTAGTGTTTATAATGTTTTTTGTCATGAATTTGATGGAAACTTTCTTTTTTCATTTGTATTGCTTTATGTTTTAAATTTGCATGCAAACATTTCATAAATAGATAATACTTAATTTCTTAAAGGAAAAAAAAATGATTTGAATAGAGTCATAGACACTGAACTTAGAAAATAATTCTTTACTGTAAATGAATAATGAAGAATAACACAACCATTTATTTTATTATAATTGAATTACAATGTTACATTATTACATATCTTTTTAAAGATGAGTAGAGAATTCAAGCTCCTATTTTGTATAAATGACATATGTCACTTTACATAGACATAATTGATTCCAAGCCGTTGCTTGTGAAAATGGATTACAAATTGATTCCAAGCTTTTGCTGGTGACAATGTAATACAAATATGGCTTAGAAAATAAATGCAAAGGGGTATCGCTTAACCAACCATGCTGGGGAAATAGGAGATGTGAAGATACACAATGTGCTTATCCTCTTTGAGAACTAGAGTCATGCAGAAGATGAGGGGTAGTAAATATTCCCCATCTTTTGTACACAACTTTGATGCACTGGGATAGCACTTATCTCCATCACAGCTCCTCATCTTGGTTCAAAACCTATCTTAGAAGTTAGGTGAACTAGATCAACTTCTTTCCACTTCCACCCATTCTAAAATTGAAGGAAATTGGTCTTTTACTCTATAACTACACAACTAGAGGTAGGAGAATTTAGAGTATCCCCAATAATACCACATCATACTCTTCCTTATTAACCTTACAAAATGAAAACCCTTATGAAAATTCAAAATTTGCACTCAATAGTAAAGCCTTTAGCCTTCAACGAATGATTTCAATTGTGTCACTATCCCTATTTATGGGCCACTAGTACGACTACAAGCTAGATCCTTGTTTACTTGTGAGTCATGTGAGGTTGGGTATAATGATAATCACACAAACCAAAAAAATAACTTGATCGATTTGTGTAACTTAAGCCTTACATTTAAAATTAAAATGTTTAATTTTATTGACATTTGGCTACATGCAAAATGTACCTCAAGTTGACAAGCTGACAAAATCACCACTCAAATGATATGAAATCATTATAAATATTGTTTCAATTGATCACTAGATTAATTGACATCATCATCTACAGTATGTCATGTAGTTTTCAAGCTATCCAATCAATCGCTTCATATGTACACATGGAATTAATCCGTTGTATCGTAACCACAATTTCTTCAAAAATAAAAAAAACTAAGAATTAAATGAAAGGTAGAGTACTTCGAGGCATTGGAAAGAGAATAAAATGGCTTGTTGTACCCTAATCATTATCAATTTCCATTAATAAGTCACAATAAATTTTTCTCACTTATGATTAGAACTATATGTTGATAATACCTTAATAATTATCAATGTCCACTAATAAGTCATGATAAATTTCCCTCACTTATGATCAAAAATATAATATGTTGATAATACCTTAATCATTATCAATGTCCACTAATATGTCACAATAAATTTCACTCACTTATAATTAGAACTATATGTTGATAATTACTATTAGTATTAAAAGCCACATTTTTATATTGAACAAAGAAAAAAGGATTTACAAGAATAGAGCCACGAAAAGTATTTTAATTTAAGTAGCTAAAGAATGAAGTACAACTATACATACTACATAGCCAGCCTAGCCAAAAAGCCACTAATAGTGACAAAAAACCAGTCACAAAATACAATATTACAAGAACCATTACACTTAATTCACTACTTGATGTGACAATATTTTTTTTTATAGCTAAATAGCTACTATATGGGGCAACACCCTATATTGATCAAAAAGAGTTTGTACATATGCTTGGAGTTCAACCATTCTTTAGGCACACCTATCTACCCATCACCAATTGATTTATAGTCATCCATTATCTACCACTAAAGCCCACATGTAGCAAAAACATTACCAAAATGGCCTGACTGGCCATAGACAAACAACAAAAAACTATAGTAAACCCAACTACCAGACACTTTCATACTTTAAGTATATTTGATTAAACATTACAAGAAAACATAGACCAGAGGAACCCCACTAGTACCTGTGGCTCTATTCTTCACCATCACCACTTGCATGCATCTTCCTTGCTTCAATTGTATTTAGGACAACCGGTCACTCTGTGCCGCATGTGTAGGGTGATTAGCTTGCTCCTCCATATCCCTGTAGTCATTCTCACGTCACTCTTCTCCCACACCTAGCTCCTAATCCTCATCATTTGTAGGTGACACTTTTCCTTCCAAACCTTCTACCTTCACCAATTCCTGCACCTAGCCCATCGGTTGATTCTTGCTGATTTCCGCAACATTGATTAGGAAAGTGATGTTCCTGTTAATCTCCCCCCAATGCTTTTCGAGCTTTGCAGGTTTTAGTGTTCACACCAAGGGGAATTTTGGTACCTTCCGTTCCCTAAAGACATGTAGTAATTTTACAGGATTGGGATGAACAAGTTTACATCTACATTGTCCAGTGCCTCGTCGATTTCTCCTAGCAGCGAGTGAGAAAAGACCATTTGATAGAGCTTCTTCCCCTTCGCTTTCAAAACCCCCATGTAAAGAAGCATCGCTAGAAACATGGCTGCAATCTCAGTGTTAGTCCTGAATTTGTGGTGCGCTAGCAGGAATTTTGGACCTAGTATCTTCTTGATTGCTTGGAGCACTAACTGATGTGAATACGCCACTATCCAAGTATGTGCAGGATCATCATGGAAAAAAACAGGCCCTTAAGTGCCAAAAAATTCAGAAAAATCAGAGTTAGGCAACTTGACGTAAAAATTTGAATAAGTTATCTATATTATTTCAAAAATTATATGTAAGAATAAAATCTATAGAAAATTGAATGTAGTTTATAAATTACTAGGTTTATTTTAAAAATTAAAATCTATTTGGTGAAAATTTGAAATTTCAATGCAGTAGTACTTAAATTTTAGGGAAAAATAAGATATATGTCTGTCTAACCACCCTAACCACAATCAAATTATAATATTTTTATAATATTTTAGATATAAGTAGAGGGCTCATGTCCCGATGTGATGCATATTTTTGTAATTTTTTCCAAGTAAATAATTAATTATGAATTTTTTATTACAAATTTTAAAAATATAAAAACTCGTATGTCGACCACCTTAACTTGCTCAAACTTCATGAAATTCATTTTTAATCCTATAGTATGAAGCATAGAATGTGATGCATGTTTGATTGAAAAATGTGATACCGTTGAAAGCTATAGATGGTTTTCAATCACCTATCAATCAAGACTTTAGTCGTAAATCAAATAGAAAATGAATAATAATTATTTATTAAATTCAAAGTAAAGCATAATTTATATTGGTGGAAAGCTGAGAATCTCCTTTAAAAACCCTTTTTGTTTCATCAATTTTGGGTAAAAAATTCATTAGCCACATACCCTACACATACCCCATCATATCGCCACTTTTTGGCCCATCATGATCTTGCACATACCCATCCCTTTCAACCGCTTATCAGTAATTTTTCTATAGAAAGCTTGTTACTTGGTGGTGTTCAAGAAGAGCGGTGTCTCAATTGCTCTTAGACTAATGAGAAGTTATGAAGTGGCTAAATTTGTGAAACAATGCAACCACCTTCCCCTATTTTAATGAAATTTCCTTACTGCATCATGATAGATGTATTGGGAAACATACCACCCAAGACCATTCACCACCCGCACTAATGGATGTAACAATATTATTTTGAAAAAATTATGACAATATTATTCCAAGTTATCCAAGGGCTCCACCATCTTCATGAACGCTAAGAAAATCCACGTGTCGACCTCCCTGCTTCCCCATTGGGTTTAACTCATGTTCAACTTTCAACAATGGGGAGGCAGGGAGAGGCCCAGATTAAATCTAGTGCTTCACATCTATGTGTTCTTTAAGACCATTCTCCTATTCATAACCCTCAGACCACATGGGCGACCTAGATTAAGATGTCTTGCTTACCTTTAAAACATGTGCTTAAAAGGCTCCTTTAGTATCACAGGCTTTAACACTACTCAACCTTATGTCAAAATATTTCCTTAATATTTCACACCTTGCTATAGTTCCTTCGACAGTTCTAATCATTCCATGTGGCAATTCCCCGCCTCCCCATTGAGGGATGAAAGATGTAGGTGGGTTCCCTGCGGGTTGGCGGGGAGCAGTCAAGGTTGACCCACGTCACCCTATCTTGACCATTCATTTCTCAAACCCATAATTTGCGTAGGTCAAGGGGTCAGTCACCATGATGACTTCAAAGGCTTAAGTCATAACTTAAGCGACCTTCAACTACTAGTAGCCAGTCAATGATAAAAATATTATTTTGGTTGTCATGACTTTAAGTGATTTAATAAGTAATAAAATGTCAACTATTTATTTTTGGAAATCTAACAGTTCTAGTGTTATTCCATAGGTTTGAATTCACAAGTCTAGTGCTTGAGAAATTTTCTTTTGGAATGCAACTACAACCGTCTATCAAAAATTCATTGAACGGTCATGGGTTATATTGATTTGCGTTGACATTTGGCTTCAAACATAATTAATATGTTGACACTTGTCCCCATTCTAGACACTTTATGAAGGAATTTGGATGTGTGGAAAATTTATCCCAGAATAGAACAATATGTAGCATTTGATATTTTTGACACCCACACAATGATTTATTATTGGCATACTAGTTTATTTTTCCAATCAATTTTTCTATTGGTTTGAGATTATGTTTAATTTTCCAATGGTTTTTTTCCTTCATTTGAAAAAGGGTTTAATTTACCAATGAAAATAATTTTTTTGGCTTCAAAACATTTTTGAATTGCCAACAAAATTATTTTATTTGTTTGTGCACAACTTTAATTCGCTAATAGAAATATCTTGTTGGTTTAAAAACATGTTTAATTTGCCAATGTGAATATTTTATTGGTTTGAAAATAGGTTTTAATCACCAATAAAAATATTTTATTGGTTTAAAAAAATCGTAATTCCCTTGGATTTTCTATAGAATTCTGGCGATTACAAAAGATTCACCAATTGGGATTAATTTTTTTTCTCGAAAAAATGAAAAAACTCACCAATAAAATTAATTTTTTTATTGGGAAGTATACAATATTTTCTAGGATTTTACACCTTCGCTGAGGGGGTGGGGGGTTGTTAAAGTTATCCTTGGTATCTCAATCCCAAATGTTCCATTTTGAGCTCAAACGACTTTCCCAATAGATAATGTCTCCACATCTGTAAGGCATAGACTATAGCTTGTAATTCCAAATCATGTGGTGCATAATTCATTTCATGTTGCTTCAGCGTCCTTGATTTGTACACTACCACTTTCCCATCTTGCATTAACACTACTCCTACACCATCCCCTAAAGCATTTGTGATCATTGAGAATTGATGTTTGGGATCAGGTATAGTCAGTACTGGGGCTGTCGTCAATTTCTCCTTCAAGAGTTGGAAAGCTTATTCACACTTCTCGGTCCACTCAAACCTTTTTCCTTTCTTTTGGAGTGAAGTTATTAGGTCTATAATTTGAGAGAATCCTTGCACATATTTCATGTAATATCCTGCAAGGCCCATAAAGCTCCACACCTCCATCACACTCTGGGGTGTTGGTCATTCCACAATTACTCTTATCTTTTCAAGATCTACAAAGACTCCCTCAGCTAAAATAATGTGACCTAGGTAGTGCACTTTGTCTTGATAAACTGAGCACTTGGATAGCTTTCCAAAAATATTCTTGTCCCTTAGACATTGTAAGACTATCCTCAAATGTCGATCATGTTCCTCAACAGACTTGGAATAGAACAAAATTTCATCAATAAATATCAAGACAAAGTCATCCAAACAGTCCCTAAACACACTATTCATAATATTCATGAAGGTTGTAGGTGCATTGGTCAAACCAAATGGCACAATAATGAAATCATAGTGCTCAAACCGAGTTTGGAAAGTAGTCTTCAAAATATCCTCTTCTTTTATTCTCAACTGGTGATAACCATATCTGGGATCTATTTTAGAGAATATTGATGCTCCTTTCATTTGGTCAAATAATTCTTTGATCCTTAGAAGGGGATATCGATTCTTGATGTTCGCCTTGTTCAACATTCAATAATCAATACATAGACGCAAGGTTCCATCCTTCTTCACAAAGATAATCGATGCTCCCCAAGGAGACACACTAGGTCTAATGAGTCCTTTTCTCAACAACTCCTATAACTAGGATTTCCATTCATAAAGCTCAGTGGTGGTCATCCTGTACGGTGTCTTAGACTGAGGCTTGGCTCTAGGCACTAGGTTGATAGAGAAGTCAAATTCTCACTTTGGAGGCATCTTAGTGAGATCTTTAGGAAACACATCTTTGAATTCCCTAAGGATAGGGTAATCATCTAGGAATGAATTCTCATTGTCCAGTTCACTGATATGCACAACATAAATAGTATAGCCATTCCTTTGAGCCCTTTTGAGCTGCATGTCTAAGATCTATCTAAGCTATAGGGTTCTTTGTACCCCATAAATATCAACTGGATTTCCATAGTCATCTAGACAACTAACCACCTTATCCTCATAGTTTACAATGGATTTGTTCTTGGTTGTCTAGTTGATTCCCAAGATTACATCATAGGATCCTAGAGGTGCTATGTAAAGTTTAACTTAGGTCTAGAAGTTGGGAAGTTCTAACTCATTGCAAAAGAAACATGAAGCTACTTCCTACTCTGCTCAATTTCCATACCGAACTACCCATGAATTTTCCATATATCTAGGTCTAATGGGAAACTTAGAACTCATTCTAGGATCTATAAAACACTTTGTAGCTCCAGTATCTATCAAAATACAAATATTTCAGCCATAGATCTTACTCCTCAATTGTATAAGAGAATCCTAGTACTCTGCTTGCTTGTTATCAACCACCATATGGATCTTGTTTGCAGGGTCTGCTGCTGGTTTCCTTCCTTCTGTGACTTCAGCTTCTGAGGGAAAATAGATGCATAATGGTCACCCCCACAAGTGAAACACCCAACACATGGTCCTCTTCAATCTCCTAACCTATCCTCCTTAGAGTACTTTTGATTATTGTTAAAGTTTCCATTACCGCTATTAGCCATTTTGTTCCTTCTACCTTAATTACCTTCTTCCTTCTTTGGAGTGCCATTTTCTCTTTTCAAATTTTTGATCCGATGGGACTTATTTCCCTTCTACTCATCACCTTTCTATTTTTTTTTGTTTTTGAATCGAGGCTTGGATTTAGAATTCTTGCAGAGATTGGACAACTGCTGCAACTTCTGTTCTTGCTTAGTGGCCTTCTCAAAAAATTATACCTTTGTAAGGGGATTGTGGAGGTCCCCCTCATCTCCAATATGGGGTCTCAATCCTAGTATAAACTTTCAAATTTGAAAGTGCTCATCTGATTGGTACTGTGGTACATACTTGAAAAAATTGGTAAACTTCTCCCAATATTGAGTTATGGTCAAACTGCCCTGGGTCAAATTTTGAAATTCAGTCATCTTCTTGTCAAATAAGAGTTACGATAGACACCTTTTTCTAAAAGATTAGAGAAAAATCCCCCAAGTGATCTCCCCTGACTAGAGTCTCCTCATTGCCTTCTCATTATCCCACCAAGTAGCTTCCTCTCGATATAGTTGATATGCAATCCATGTAGCTTTTATTTGGTCTGACAGGTTGTGAAGCCCAAAGTATTTCTCCATCTCTATGATCCACACCTTAGCTCCATCTCCAATGGCCTTTCCATCAAATTTTGGCAGTGCTACCTTTTTAATATCTTTCCCTAGTTCTTCCTCAATTCAACCTTGTTTGGGATTTCCTTGACCCCCTCCACCTTGGTCGGGTTCCTCATTCCTGTGAATCCAATCTTCCCGTATCCTTTAGACCTCTTGTTCCAAATGGTCCATTCGAGAATATTTCCTATTCAAGAGTTCCAAGATTTTTTCTAGCCTCTGGTTTGACCCATTCTCTTTCCCACCACTGCTTGCTTCTTGTTTGGTGGTCACCATAACGACTCACACTCAACCTGTATCACAACTCACGTCTAGTGTAACTTAACACAAGGTTTTATGTTTAAATATTTGCATCTACACAATGCTACCTACATAACATGTAGTCTGAAAGAGATATACACATTCATTCACAACAAGACAAGTCTTCAAGTTCACGTCCTTGAATAAAAAAAATAAAGACTTTATTTATATTAAATATGGATTTACATTGATCCTTGTTTACAATTTTTTTCCCATACTAAGCAGTTTCCTCATTATTGGAAAGAGGACACTCCTCTGGGTCCTGATCAAAATTTACATCATCCTTCTTGGGAAAGGTAGAACATGCATGCAAGCACTCCTTCTCTTTTTTGAATAAAGGTGCATTAGGTTCACACCCTAATGGCCAATCTCTAAATGTAGAGGGTTTCTTAGTCTTAGGAGTTCATTTGGACTCTTGAATCTTTTTTCCTCTCTCCAACTTGAGTTGAGTGAGGGCATGTCCTAGAGTTTCATCATCATCGTCAGGAATCTCAGGTTGGTCTTCGGGTTTGGGATTCTCTTCTATAACAACTTGTTTTTTTGAAGCCCTAATGGTCTTTCCCTTCTTTCTGCTTGACTTTGATCTTCCCATTCTTGCAACAAATTAATATTTGGTCATTCTCAAGATAATTCCATTTCAGTTAAGGGTCTACTAATCCCCTAATCTTTACCTTTGTGGGCTCATACGCCTAGAGATGAACCCTAAGCTCTAATGCCAAATGTAACATGCACAACTAATATTTCCCAAATAAAGTAATATTTGACATTATGAATATAAATTAAAGACATAAATTCCATAGCTATTTTCCATCATAGCATTTGAATGTCTAAATTTTTTATATATATTCATTTCCAAATGTGAATAGTCAATATACATGGTTTGACATAGCATTCAACGCCACATAGTCAATACAATAATTACATCAATGATACAATTACATCAAATAAGATAGGATTCCACTGTAATTCCTCTTCAAAAGGATGCCTCCACTAGTGGACGAGAACATGGTTCAAGTGCTTTTCCACCCAACCACAAAGCTACGCTTCCCTGAAATTCTTGTCCATTGAAGAATACCTGAACCTACACAAAACACTTAGAACATGCAATTTCCATGTTAGGTAAAGACAGAGAGAGTAAATAAAATTAGTCCATTCCACATAATGACTACAAAGCATGGCCAAGCTCATGCTGCAAATTCAACTTAAACTAGATTTTGGAAAAGAAAAATCTACACTCTCTGGCACCTATCCTAGAAGGAAACTTTCCATAAATAAAGGGGTATCCCTCCCTTGTAGACCATATGCTAGCATCATACATCTATGTGCTATAGTCTATCTAGTACTTTGTATCATTTCATCACATCCCATTTCATCATAAAATTAGTTGACATAATTCTAGAATAACCACATAGTCATTCATCAGTTAACTATCTTTCCTTAAGATTCACATTTACACATGAATGTTGTTCCATTTGTATAGTTTTCTTCTTTTGATAAAGTAATTAAGCAATATAAGTGAATAATTAATATAGATGAAATAATATGGTATATCACATGTATGTGTACATGCATAAATGATGAGTTTATGCATGTACACATATATGCCTAATAAACACAGTTTCAAATATGTGCATATATTCTTAAGTTTAAAATAAAAAGTTCATTCTACATGTAAATTTACATTTTCAAGAAAACATCGACTATCAGATGCATGATTCTGGTATTACATTAACCATTATATTCAATCAATAACATGAGAATCATTTGTACAATAGTTTTAAGAATTTACACAAGAATCTGAGTTCTAACTATAACAATTTACAAAGGTTGTTCACTTATAGAGATGAATCTGAGTACTATGTTCATCATTTTGACCTATTTGGTTATCCTATATTCATTCTCTTCTAAATAGACATTCGAATCTATGAAGACTCAACAATAAGATTGACTGTGTATGTACATATACATATATATGTAACCACTGATGCATGATAGGGAAGATCATTATTAAGTTGAGGGTCCTTACACCCTTGACACACTAATATAACAAGAAGTATTTCATTGCATAAGAGATGTTAGTAAAGTTTTTGACCACCCATATATTCTAGAACGATGGTCTCATTCCCATCTTTTGGATCGAACGAAACAAGATTGTTCATTGATAAGGGTTTAACAGAATGACTGAGAAATCGTAACTTCTTAATATGTATTTACATGATATCGACACACATCCATTACATGGGTTGGTGATTTCATGCCCCACTAAGCTAAAAGAAGAATGATCTAAATATCATTTAACATTATGCATTATGGATGGGCGATAGAGTTATTTAGTGGCCTTATATAAAATATTGAATGATAGGATCATTCTAGGAAACCTTCATGCCTGAATGATCCTAATCATTCGGCCCCAAATAACATAGATATTGCTTCAAATGTATTAGTTTTTGGGTTGGATACTAAGGAAAACAATATTAAACATATAGAGAAAGCATTTTGGGTGTTCTCATAATAGAGAACAATAACCGATCCTCTTCAAACAAAGGATACATATAACTCATGGGTTGATGCTCAATCTGAGCAAACCTTGCACATGCATGGCGATGGAAAACATCACAGGGATAGCAAAATAGTGGTTTCATTCCCAAAAATCATGGCTAACAAAGAAAAATGCATGGGTTTAACCCAATGCCAGAGCCACGGGTACTCACAATACAGAAAAATGAGGAATAACAAAGCAATCGATGCCCAATATGCTTGGAAAGATACACATTAAGGAAAAATCACTCTATGCATTGATAGAAACATCTAAAAAAGCTTCAAGAATACCTCTAATTCTACAATATTTGTGCTTTTTCCTGATGTGAAAATTGTCAAAAATCTTCCTTCCTTTTTTCCTTTCCCTTCGGTCGTTCTTTTTCCTTAATCACCGCTCCCTTTTGCTAGATTGACTCTCCTTCAAATTGCCACCACCTCTGACCTCTTGATTTTTTTTGCTAAAAATGGAGGTGGCCTTAATTCTCCATGCCTCCTATGCTTAGCTTTCCACTCCCACTTCTGATTATAGTTCCATTATTTTTCCCATATGGTCCATGGGTCGACCTTATTCATTTATTAAGGGGTTATGAATGATAACTGTCATCATTTTCTTCCATAAAGTCTCATAAGGAGTTTCCGAATAAGAGAACACTTATCATTCTAATCGTTTTTAATATATTGGTATATATATACATACATACATACATACATACATACATATATATATATATTCACAAACATATACATATTTTTATTTGTTTTACCAAGAGCTTATTTTCAAATTTTATAAAAGATAAAATATTTAAATCATTCTTCTCAGAAGAATTATGTATAATTAAATGCATTTCCAACACTACTATAAAATTAACTTGAATAAACAAGGTAAGACAAGTGATCCAATAAATTTTTTCTTTCATAAGATTGTCTATTTAATCATTTTTTATTCCCTACTTGAGCAAGATGATATCTATCAATTGCACTTGAGAAAAATGTAGATGTCATGGTCTACTATGGTGCCTGTCTTTCCAAATTCTAATCTTGCTTACCATTGGCCATTTGGCTAAGCATTCCTGCCTCAGCCATGTTCTCATTCTTCAACCTATTCCTACATATAGAGACTCTTGCACTTGCAGTTGTTCATCAGTAACCCTTAATCAAGAGTCATTATAAAATAATCCTCTTAAATCATAAAGTTGTAAGATAATCATTTTCAAATATTATTGCATTTATCAAATTTCATAAACAATAACTAAAAAATTCCATTTTTCAATTGTTTCAATTAACTTAACATTATTAAATGCAAGTAAATAAATTGAGATGTGACAACTTATTACTTCTCTCTATCTATTTGGTTGTCTGTGGAGGAGGGAACACCAAAATGGGGATTTGATTGAGGAAAACCCCTAAAATAACACCAACATTTTCCCTCAGACTTATGTGTGTAGGTATTGAAGATATTTCTTTGTTGGAGGCTTCATTTCTTAGTTTTTGTAAGCATTCTCTTCCTCTCCTTCTCTCACTTTATCATTCACATCTTACCTAGTTTTCTTTACTTCATTTTAGTTTTGTTATTCTCTATTACTTTCTTGCATTCCAAGAGTTCCTAGCAGCCAGTGTAGAAGTAGTCACTTTCCTATTTTCTATGAAATTCTTGATTTGCAATCCATACAAGATGCCAACATGCTTCTGGGATGCCAACATGCTATGCTAACATCTGTATGTTGCACTATCATCATTTGGCTAAGAATTTGTCAGTTTTTCCATAAGACCTCTGTGACTTACTCATTCTAATTCTAAAACTCTTGCTCTATTCCTTGAGGTAGTTTGAGGTAGTTTAGGGCAGTTTATTCCCTGAGACTCTCTTGAGAATAAAGAGTCTCATGAGAATAATATCCCCCTTCTCTACATTTTGGTGAACTCAACATGAACACTCCTTTTGTATAAAAAAAATGACAAATCCAAGATTTCTCCTTCTAGAAATATTTTTTTGGGGGCACTGCCTTGAACCCCATTCCATGTTGTCAATAGCGATATACGTCGGCCTTAGGCCAAATTGTCTATATCTCTATTTCAAAATTCAATTTTTATCTTTCTTCCTTCTATCTCTTTCCGACTTTGTTAAGAGACTTCAAGAAGTTCTCTTACAATCATGTGAAAGTGAGTTATGTTCTCCTTTCTTATTGTTCTTTGTTGATCCCTCTCCTGAAATTCCTTCTCCTTGTAAGGATATTTTGGTGCAAGAGGATGAAATTATCAATGCTTTTCTTAACATTACTCTACCTTATCTTCATTCCAATGCACTCTCTTCTAGAGATGATGCATTAGTGAATGATGAATCTCTTCTTTATTCTAATGTACTCTCATCTAGAGATGATGCATTAGTGAATATTGGAGCTCCTCTCACATTGGATTCTCCAAGGATAGATTTTGAGCATATTTCTTCAAATGATTCCTCTAGGAGTTGTAAGGAATTTGTAAATATAATCTATGTCTTTGCCTCCCCTCAAAGGCCTAAGAGACCCATCATTTATTTGACTCTGGACAGCTAGTCCTTCTCCTAAAAAGATTTTTTCTATTAATGGTGTTCCATTTAATAGTGATTCTCCTAATATTTCTAAGGCTCCCTCTTATAGAGTGGTAGCCCATACTTATAATACTAGAAGGAATATTTAAGTAAATCTTGATCAACCTACTTCTTTACTTCCTTCTCAGCCAAGTCTTCCTTTGGCACCTAAAACTACAACTAAAGCACCTAGTGATTACAATCTTATCAAGCAACTCCATGTTACTTCGACCAAGATCTCACTGTGGGACTTGCTTCAATATACTCTGGTTTATCAAGGTATGCTTCAAGAATCCTTGCAAAAGATCCTCTTGCCTTATTGTGCTAGGCCAATAGATGTTAATATGTTCATAGCTCATATTTGTGCGGATTCATCAAATATTACGTTCTATCCATAGGAACTCTCACCTCTGGAAGTACACAAGCAAGTGGACCCTCTAATGATCATTTTTAGTGTTAATAAAATTGACATTAGATGTACTCTCATTAATGCCGGTTCGGAACTCAATATATGAGCATTGATCTATTGCCTAATATTGGGTATGTGCAGGATCATGATGGGCCAAAAAGTGGAGATATGATGGGTGTGTGTAGAGTATGTAGCTGATGACTTTTTTTTAACCCAAAATTGATGAAATGAAAAGGGTTTTTAAAGGAGATTGCCAACTTTCCACCAATATAAATTATGCTTTACTTTGAATTTAATAAATAATTATTTTTTATTTTCTATTTGAATTACAACTAAAGTCAGGTGATTGATAGGCTGACTGAAAAACATCTATAGCTTTCAAACGGTATCACATTTTTTTTATTTGAAACATGTGCCACATTCTATGCTTCACATACTATAGGATTAAAAAAAATGAATTTCATGAAGTTTTGACCAAGTTAAGGTGGTCAGACATACAAGTTTTTATATTTTTTAAAAGTTGTAATAAAAAAATCATAATTAATTATTTACTTGGAAAAAAATTACAAAAATATGTGCATCACATTAGGACATGGAGTCCTCTACTTATATCTTAAATATTATAAAAATAATTATCATTTTATTGTGGTTAGGGTGGTCGAGACCAGGACACCTACTTCTTATTTTTTCTCTAAAATTTAAGTACTCTGCATTGAAATTTCAAATTTTCACCATATAGATTTAAAAAAAAAAAAACCTAGTAGTTTAGAAACTACATTCAATTTGCTATAGATTCCATTCTTACATATTTTTGAAATAATATAGATAAATTATTCAAACTATGATCCCATAATAGTAGTTTACATTTTTTAGCCAAACTAGACACTGAAATAATTTTTTTAAAGTAAATCTTCATTTTCGAGCACCTATAGTAGCTAAACCATGAGGAATTTGAAGATGATGCAAACTAGAGTTTTATGAAATTTTTTCTATAGATTCAAAATATATTTTTTCAAAACTTTTGGAATTAGATTGCACTTTGTTTTTCATCTCCCTCAAAAACTAGTTTTTTTCAAAAAACAAGATTTTTAAAAAGTGACGCTCACCATATAATGCATAACCTTTTTTCCATGAAGGATAAAATTCTAATTCTTTCAAATTTAGATTTGTAACTCTGATATCTAGTGCTTCCACCTTTTTTTTTAGACTGCAAGAATCAGGTAGCATGACCCCATATAAACTACAGTGCACCTGGTAAACTTTTTAATGTGACCGACGACGCTGGCACGACACGCCCTCCGGTACCACGGGGGTGGGGGATACTAGACCTTCTGACCAACCTCCCGCAACAGGAAAGATTTATCCAATCAAGCTAGGGCCCCAACCCTAGTGCTTCCACTTGGTTAGATAGTTTTTTATTGAATATTTTTTCTTTAATCAAGTTTCAAATTCAAACCAATTATAATTCAGACATAGTGCGACCGTATAACACGTAACTTTTTTTGTATGTGTTGAAATTCAATTTTTTTTCTTTGTTGGATCAAGGAATTCAATATCTAGTGCACTAATATTTTTAATTTTTTTTTAATAATCTACTATTTTTCCACATGTGCAGAACATAGAGCTTGATTTTCAGTGAAAAACCTACATTCACGAGAAATAAAAAATAAATATAATAATAAAATTAAATTTATTTAAAATTATTCTTTTTGGGAAGCTTATAATAAGGATTACATACTTACAAAAATAAATTTTAAATGAATTCATTTGATCCTCCAAAAGGTAAATCAAAAGTGGTTTTTTATCAGTATTTTGATAGGTGTAAAGGAGACTTCGTTATAGTTATGGTTCAAAACTAGTGACTCTATCTGAGCAAGGGCATATTTTGTTGAGGCTTCTCAAAGCCCACTTGATTACTCATCCTCCTCCCACACATAAGAAATTTCATAAGCATGATCAAGAAAAAAATTAGTTCAATGCATACCATCGAGTGCCTAGCCATTCCACTAGTGAATGTAAGGCCTTGAATGATAAAGTACAACAACTTCCTAATTTTGGTGTTGTCACTTTTACATCGTTGGTGCACCTATCTCCTCTTTTCATGACAAGTGATATTGAGGTATACCTCTATCCTGTCCATTCTAATAATCTTCTCAGGAGATTCTATTGTGTTGCTACCCATTATATGGTAGTTGTAGCTTTACTTTCTCACTATCATTCATGGTTGTACACTATTTTTGTGGTAGTGACACAATAGTAACTTACATAGTTATCCTCCTCTGTATGCTGGGGGTAGTGATAACTTGTTCTAGAGATGTGTGTACCTCTTAAAGACCCCTTCTCTTCTCTATTTCTTTCAATTAGAAAATTCCTTTGAAGGGACCGCTTGGTTTCTTGAAGGGTTCCCTGTCGATGGAATCCCCTTTGAAAGCCTTCTTCTCAAGAGAATTCTTGAATGTATTACAATATATGATATTTGATATCTTTGTGTCTAGCTTGGGGGTAGCCTGACTAGACCTATCTTTTATGTGAATATCCTGTAATGCAATTTGTAGCAACCATAAACTTTTCTAATCATTCTTGCTTTGTAGGACTACGAACCTATAGAGATCCTTTGCACCAAGCTTTTCTAGCAGGACTGAGCACCTTATGATACTTTCCTTATAGGATCAAGCACCTATAAGGACCAATTAGACTCTATGGAGCCTTTCATATCAAGCCCTATAGGACTGAGAACTTGTAGTACTTACTTTGTAGGAATGAGCACTTGTAAAGCCTTTGATCATCTTTTGTGGGACCGAGAACATGTAGAGGTTTTGTTCAATTTTCATAGGACCAAGTACTTATGGAGCCATCTCTCTTCTCTCTTCTCTCTTAGCTCAATCCCATGTATATATCAGATCAAAGACCGCATCGCCTTCATCCTAAGTATATACTTATTTCTCTCTTTGATATTGGTTGCTTCCCCTATATTTTGTATGCATTCTTCTTTTGAAGAAATCAATCCTTACCTTCTTCTCATCATTTAAGAATTCTTCTAAGTGTTATTTCTTAATTTGGGGATGACACATAGTACTGATACAACCTTCTACATTGAGGTCTCTTTTAGTTTGTTGGTTCAAATCCTTTAGTTTGTTATGTGCCTTTGTGTGTGTGTTATTCATGTATATGTTCTAACCTCGTGATGTAATGGTTTTTATACTCTAACCTTGTTGTCTTACATGAATTTTTTTCTTGTCTAATATGTTTATTTTATAGGTCTTCATCTTGGGGGCATGCTTCCTTTGTTCAAAGAGCTATCTACTTCATCTACAGTATCCTTTTGGCACCATGATGTTATTTACGTTTTTTAGATTTCTTTTAGCGTGCATATTAGTGTAGATTTGTATGCACACTAAAGTGGGGGCATAATGTAGTGTCATAAAATTGCACCTCTTGCAATTTCACATACATACTTGTATCCAATTTAGTACCCAGTCCATTAGCATTTGTGTAGGCTCATTTTAGCCCCCACATTAGCCTTTTTCCCCTCTTAGGATGCTCAGGACCCCTTTTTAGTAGCCACTTTCATGCGTCAGCTTTGAGTCAAACCTTGTTCTTTTCCCATTCTCATCATTTTGTAGCATGATGTATTTGGACACTAGCGCACCACATGGATGTCCACACATCGCGCTAGCATCTTGTGACATTTTGATGTTCAAAAGACCATTTCCAAGTGCCTTGCCACTTGTCAACTAATTTTGATGATGGTAGTTGGAATGCCTTGTAATAGCTTAAGAACCTTCTTTCCCCCCCTTTTTTTTCTTTTAAATCCATCTCTTTCATTCTACTGGACTCTCTAATTCTTTCTCTCTTGGATACACTCTCTTTTCTCTTCTATTTCTCTTGCTATCTTTCTTCCATAACTCTCTATAGCTCACTAGAACAACACTTTCATGTTCTCACAACGCTCTATACTAATCTCTTTCCTCTTGCAACTATGTTTTTATCTCTCCTTGGCTTCCCCAAGACTTGTAGGTGATATCTATCTTGTACCTTGTATCTTTGAGCATGTTGGGATTTCACACATCCCTTATCTATTGTATCTCCATTTTATGATATGGGTTCTCCTCCTTGAGCCGGGTTTTCTTTTATCACTCTTGTGTTCATTTCTTTTTTGCTTATTACTTATCTCTATCTATTTAGCTATCTGTGGAGATCTGGGAACACCAAAATAAGGGCTTGACTGAGGCAAAACCCTAAACAATGCCAACATTTTCCCTCAGTCTTATGTGTGTAGGTATTGAAGATATTTCTTTATTTAAGGCTTCATTGCTTGTTTGTTGTAAGCATTCTCTTCCTCTCCTTCTCTCACTTTATCATGCATGTCTTACTTAGTTTACTTTACTTTGTTTCAGTTTTGTTATTCTCTATTACTTTCTTGCATTCCAAGAGTTCTTAGTAGCCAGGCTAGAAGTGACCTCACTTTGTTGTTTTCTATGACATTCTTGATTTTTAGTCAGAATGAGATTCCAGTGCACCTCTAGGATGCCAATGCACCACACTGACATCCATATGCTACATTGTTGTCCTTTGGCTGATAATTTGTTAGTTTGTCTACAAGACCTCTTTGAATTACTCATTATGATTATGAAACTCTCATTCTGTTCCATTAGGTAGTTTGAGGTAGTTTAGGGCTGTTCATTCCCTAGGACTCTCTTGAGAATCAAAAGACCATGGGTAGCGAATCCCCCTTCTCTACATTACCAATTATATTTTAGTATCTTTTAATGTAAAATAAATATTAATCATTTACAAAGTCTATACGTAACTTTTTAATAAAGAATACTCAATTTAAGTAAATTAAGAATGGTACCACTTACAAGATTAAATGGTACCAAAATTCATGAGTACATAAACTAGAATGGCCCCCATACCTTGTGGAATGATTTTGAGAGTCATTTGAGAGGAAGAAATTTGAGTTATGCGGACCAACATGATTGGAAGGGGATGTTGAATTACTTGTACATGATCATTAGGTCATGCTACCTTTTTGGGATTGATTTGATGGATGCATGATCTATTGACATCCAAACCATTTGGGAAGTTTCTTTATTAAATATGCTAATACTCTTATTGGTGATTACAAGGAGGATTTTATGATCAACTAGAATGTAGTTTGGAACAATAAAGTATTACCCAATTGTTTTTGCTAGGCTTCTATGCATAACAATATCCTTACTATTGATAACCTGGATAGGAGGGTCCTCTACCTTATTAATAGATTTATCCTATGTTGTAATATGGAAGAAATGGTTAACCATTTGTTCTTCCACTATGTATTTTCCAGAAGTGTTTGGGAGGAGGTCTTAAACCATTTGTTAATCTTTTGGACTTTACCCCTACATATTAAATATTTTATTACCTCTTAGAATTTGAGCTCCCTATACAAACATCTTGTCATCTATGAAATTTGGAACTAGATCCCTTGTTTTGTCACTTGGTAGTTGTGGAATGAAAGGAATAAAATAGTTTTTAGGGATCAGTTGAGAAACAACTTGAGGCTATTTTCCAAATCATTAAAAAAAAAATTGGGATAACATAAATCCTTTGACTTTTAGTAGCTCCAAGAGAATGGTGACTTATATGCAATTAAGGGTGAAGAAGAATTTGGGTATCTACCATAGCTTAATAAATCTCAATTGATTAAATATTTCAAGAAGAAAGGTGACCAAATGGATCCCCCTAGAAGGAGGTGGGTTAAGATCAACTTTGATGGTTGTTCTAAGGGAAACCTTGGAGAGGCAACAACATGAGGTATAATAAGAGATGATAAAGGAAACCTAATTGAAGGATATGCTCAGACTATTGCATGCAAGTATAATAATGTTGTTGAAAATATGGATGTGTGGTGGGGGGTAAAGAGGCTTCTAAGTTTGAGGTTCCTAAAGGCGGAAATTCAAGGAAACTCTCGAATTATTGTGACTCTCCTTCAAAATGGCATGACCCCTTCATGGAAAACATGAAGAATTATCGAGAATTGTAGAATGGACCTCCATTACTTTCAATAGGTTAAAATTAGTCACATCTTTAGGGAAGGTAATGAATCAATGAATTTAGTTTTTAATTTGGGTTTGAAAAGTGTATAATGGAACTACTAAAATTTTGATCTCAAATACCTTAGGAGCTCTCTGACACATTATTACCTAGGAAAAAATGGATTGTTATTGTAGCATAGAAAAATGGATCTTTGGACATTTTCACACTCATTTGAGTCTTTCTTGTGGATGTTGGCCTAGTTTTGCCTTGATTTAATGTTGTAATGTGAATATCACATTCACATTAGGTCTTGGGCCCTTGTGAACTGATAAGAATTTTATGATGCCTTGTATAACTGTTGTGAAGTGTTGTAACACACTTTCACACTTTTCTAGGATCTTATTAATATAATTCACTTAAATAACCTCTTTTTATCATTTACCAAGCCTTATTTCAAAGTTTTGTAAAGTGTTGTAACAAACTTTCATGCTTTTCTAGGCTTTTCATGAATAATTATACCTTTCTTATGCTTTAATTTGCCCCATTTTACGTCTATAGGCCTTACTTAAGAGTATTTTTTAGAATAAACCCAATAAACATCATTTAAAATATCTAATTTATGACACCCACTTAAAATGCCTTATGTGGGACCCATTTTCCATTAGGGGCGAATGAGTCCCCTTTGGCACAAAAAACAAAATAAATTCAAAATTATGGTGGTTTTTTATTTTCTAAGATCTAAGGTCGGCCTGTGATGTGGTATTTTTCAGGAATTAGGGCATAATTGTGCATAAATACAAGGTTTTTCTATTCATTTACCCTACCCAATCATTCAATCAAACATCCAAGCAATTAATCAATCAAGCATTCTAGGTATTTCAAGCATTTTGGAGATATTACTTGCATGTCTTCAGATTTCTACATCAAGGGTTTAGTGAGTTGTAGCATTTCATGTTTTTCATTCACCATTCTCTTTCCATATTTCATTTCATTTTCAAGGGTTTAATTACCAACAAGGGGTTTGACCAAGGAAAACCCCTATTCTCTAACCCTTCAACCATTTTTCCCTCTCTTTGCATGTGATTTGTAGGTCTAGGTTGCAAATTTCTCAAAGAGAAAGATTGGAAAATTTTTCAAAAAATTATGAAAGCTATTCAAAGTTGTCAACACACTAAGAGAAGCTTGGAGAACACCTACAAGTTAAATTTTGTAGTTTCCGACCCAGATTTGAACCAGGAGTAAAAAGGTAGATTGAAGGCTACTATTTCTTGTTCTGAATTTCTAGAAAACTAGAAGTGAACTAATTCACCATTTGTGGTGAATGAGTCCCATTGCAAGGCCGAAAACAATAATTTTGCAGATCTGAGTACCCAGTTATTCGAAACCTATTCCAACAGAATCTTCCCGAAATAGGACTAATTCGCCCAAGTTGGTGTATGAGTTCCAGTTGGTAGCAACAATGAAATTTCCAAAATTCCAGAGCTCCATTCCATCCTTCTCCAGTCTTCAGGTGCACACTTCAAATCTCATAAGTTTTTGTTACAGTTTACTTGCATTTTTAGGTCTTTCACCATATCACAATGTGTTTTCAAACATTTTGGATTTCCTGAGTTTACATTTAGTATTTAATCTCTTTTATCAGTTTTTAGTTAATGTATTTTATCTACTAGACTTTCCAAATTCCAATTCTTTGAGGACCCAAAAAATACTAAAAGTAAATAGATTCAAGAGGTGTATGATATTGATGAGTCTAAGGAAGAGGAGTTCCTTCCTCAGACTGTGGATAGTTTAGTGGATGATGAATCAAAAAATTAGTTTGAAGAGCTGCAAGGTGATGATAATAATGAGGAACATCATGGTGAGGAAGAAGGTGTTGTCGTTGATGCAGACTATGACTAGAATGTTGATGTGCTTTTGGATGAGAAAGATATTTTGTCCCCTCCCTATCTTGAGCCGCTGGTGACCACAAACAACATTGAGGAGAATTTCCCTCCTAACATTCTTGCTCAAAACACTAAGAACAACAATAATGTTACCATTAAGAATCTACAGGCTAAGGTGCTTGAGTTGGAGAAACTTGTTTCTGACAGATGCAATGATAAAATTGCTCATTTGGAAATACCTTACCCAAGATGATAATGCTTGTACCTTGGGTCTTATAAACAAATTAATGATGGGTATTCTCTTTGACTACTCCAAGATTACCAAGTAAAAGAAGAAAAGGGAAAAAGAAGATGATGAGGAGAAGGTGAATGATAAGAAAGGTGAGGAACAAAAGGATAAGGAGGATTGGGAAGTATCCCTCGATGCCCTCCTTAAAGGTTGGAGCCTGATCAACTAGCTAGGCCTCTGTTGTTTTTGTTCTTTCTTAGTCTTGTCCTCTTATTTTTTCATTTTGCTAGGCCTGCACATGCACTTTAGCTGTTTGTTCAGGCCTATGTTCCCTCCTATTTCTTTGGTCTATGTTTTGTTGTTTTAACTCTTGGGATTAGGGCCCTTTCCCTTCTTTTTTAATCAAAAACAATAATTTTATTGGCTAATATCTCTTAACTCTTATTTTGATTGACTAATATTTTTAGCTATTATATTAGACTTCACTTAAATCAAAGAGAAAAAAATAATTTTTTTAATACCCATGATTTGTATTTTGGTTGATCCACACTAATTGGTAATTTTTAGGAGATGTTTAAATTTTAATTTTAGAAATGATGTGATTTGTTAGTTGACTTCAATTCTTTCTTTGTTAACATTAATATAGTACCTTTACCATGACAAGTAAAATTATAATGCTAAAATTAGTCATAATCAAAAAAATATTAAAATATTATATTATATTTTTTTACAATTTAATAATTGTTTGAATTAAGAAAAAGTAAAATAAAAATAGGATGATTTAAAACACTAACTCTGATTTATTTATGGGTTGTTGAGATTAATTGTTGGCTTTCAATTTTAGAGTATATGCCCATCTCCAACATGCATGAAAGTGAATACTTAACTTTTAAGTAAATAAAATAATCATCTAATAGATCTAAACTAAAATAAAATATGTTGGTGTACTCATAGATGTGCACATGGCTTACTTAAGCCTACTTCGGTGTCTTTAGGCTTAGGTGTCAAGAAAATGGTCTTTGACACCTCATGCTATCTTTGTGGGTGGTTATCTGCCACCACTCCATGTTGAAGGAGTCTTTCCCTTCATTCATGGGTGGTTAGGAGTCTCACCCTATCTTTGTGGTTGACCTTTTGCCACCACTCCACTCCTATCCACATTTTGTGGATCTTGGTTTCCATGTACTTTCCTATTGAAGGTTGTTCATTCTATCAATCTATTAAGCTAGTTTTACATCATTTTGTGTTTGCATTTTATCTCCTTTGATCCTAAAATCCTTCAAAATACATCTATTTGTAATAAATAAAATAATTAATAATAATTTTTTTAAATATATTAAGATTTGTTACTAATTTATTTGACAAATTGATTGATATAATAATATATTTATTATGTCAATTAAAATATTAAAATAAATTCTATTACTAGAAACAAATTTTATTATTAATACGAAAGAAAATTCCATATACACTTCTTAACTACTTGCTTCTTCTCTCATTTTAGTGGCTACAATTTATTAAATAATGCATCATTAAGAAAATTGGATTTTTAATTCTTGTCTGCTTGTGGAAGTCAATAGTAAATTTAAATGTAGACCTGCACACAATTATAGTTGGCGGGATCTAAGCACAGCTTGTGGCAAAAGATTACAAAATTTATTGAGCTTATCAAACAGGAATAATGCCATTTTTAAAATACAATCTTACCCTTCTAGACTTGATCAGTCAAAACCATGTTAATGGATGAGGATGCTCTACTGTATCTCACCAAGTTATTTGATTTGTCAAAGTCATGTTTCTGGATAGGTTCCAGAAAATGCTCTGCTGCCTGCTGTATCTGGCCAGGATGTTTGACTTAGAAGAGTTTTGTCGGCGCTGTACATTTTGGACTGGTCAATACATTGTGATTTAAAGTAAGTCGCGGTTTTTAGGCTTCAATACCATGGTTTGAACAATTTTTTCAAGCATCGTTGGAAGCATACCTTTTATGTCTCTTACACAAATATATTAGAATATCAAGAGAAAAACCCAAATCAAGTGGTTATGGTGGAGTCTTGAAAACCTATATATGGGATAGCAAGTTAACCTTGTAAATATGAATGCCTTTCTTTCTGTTTTTAATATCTTCTTTGGAGATTGCTAAAACATGAAAATGGTCTCTGTTTTGTTTTTAACACTGTTGGGTATTTGTTTGTTCTTTCCAGCCAATGCCACCTACAATGGACTCGGCCAGAAGCCTCCAATGGGGTATATTTCTCCACTGTCTATACTTAGGGAAAGAACATGTGAATGCAGAAACTATTGTTTTCTTTATTTAATTAATTGAGAGGGAAACCTAACATAAGGTATTAAATCATTGATCTGAAATTTGCTCAGTCTCTTATAAGTATCCAATGGACTGATCTTGTCTGTATAGATGATGGAAAATCCTTGGAAGTGCCATCCACCCTTCATATCTTCATTAAGTGGATATAAGGAGGGGATGAGCAGGAGTTTGGAGGATGGTGGTCTGTCTGCAAATAGTTAAAGACTAGTTATACACTAATGCCCATATATATACACTAATGCAATTGTTGTGACTATTTCTGTATTCAGATGGAATGGTTATGATTATTTCTTTTGCAGTGGTATAAGTGAAAAGGTTATTCGCGGAGCAGGTGATTTTACAATTTTTGCTTGTCGTGACCTCATTTTTGTATGGTGTAACGATTTAAGGACGGTTCAGATTGCATAGTTTGCCATAAACTTGATCGTCTGTGTCAGCTTAATGCAGCCCTTTGTTGATAGAAACAGTTCTAGATTCATCATTTTTTTCCCTTTAACGAGTCTTTACTATTGTTCTTAAATTTAAGGTTACTAGAAAATAGCAGGCTTGTTAGTTGGAAGCGTAATTTCATCTTTGTTGAAGTCCATTAATTTGATGTAGCGAAACTTTGATCTAAATCATTAACATTGGCCCATTGCAAATGTGCATAATACAGCTGATGCACTGATTTCCACTGGATTGTCCAAATTAGGATATGAATATGTAAACATAGGTAAGCTATATTACCTTTTTTCTCTTGATACATTGGAAACCATTAAAAGTAGTCCTTGATTCATGGTTTATTCTAATGTTAACTTGGTTTTCTCAAAAACTGCCAGATGACTGTTGGGGTGAAAAACACCGAGATGCTCAGGTATTGCCAGAAGTAAATTAATATATAATCTCAGCATCACGTCATTATGTTTGCTTTAGATCATAGCAATCTTGAGACTTGATGAAATGAACTAGAATTTTCTCCTAGCTAGGTTTAATGATGTGAATTCCTGTTTTGGTAAAGGTTTATGACTGGAATTATCAATCTAATTTTTCTTGTTTATGTGTTCCTCTTATTGCTTATGTAAACTTTTCTGAATATTAGGCTTTATAATTACCTAATGAAAGTGATATTTAGGAACAACTGAGAACCGTCTTGTTTATTGGCAGGGTAATCTTGTTGCTAAAGTAAAAACATTTCCTTCTGGTATTACGGCTTTGGCAGACTATGTTCATTCTAAGGGACTCAAACTCGGTATATATGCTGATGCAGGGTGAGCATATTATGTCAGAATCAATCAAAACCCTTATATTTTTAGACATACCAAATCTTGATAACTAGTATTGACTTTAATGCTTTGTTTCTTTTGCCAGATCACAAACATGTTCCACAAGGATGACAGGTTCCCTTGGACATGAACAACAGGATGCTAACACATTTGCTTCATGGGTAACTCGCTCTTAATGAAATTCTTTTATCTACTCAGCCAATTGAGCTCCACTTCAGATTGGTTTATCTTTGCCCTTGAAATATAATTAAGAGATCTTAGGATAACGCCCTCAAATTTTGTTAAACTTCTCGGAATTATATGTAGACATTATTGTACAAGATTTCAACACTCTTTTAAAAAGTACTTTGCATTATTTAAAGAAAAGGGATTACATCCTTAGATGAAGATTTAATGCAACATAATGAGGAAATCCTTTTGTTGTTGAACTAAAGAATGACTGGTGCTTGATATATGGACAGGGAGTAGACTACTTGAAATATAAGAACTGCTACATCCATGGGTTGGACCCTCGTGAGAGGTACAGAATATTTATACCAAATTATTGCTACCAACTGGCTTTTCAAATGTAGATCTAAAATTTGATTTAACAAAAAATATTAAATTTGTATTTGAATAAATAGGTACCAAATAATGAGTGAAGCTCTCCTAAAGACAGGGCGTCCCATATTCTTTGCCGTTGATAGTTGGTAAGAATGGTTTTCATGCAATAATCTCTGTATTCAACAAAAAATCAACACTCGCTAGTTTATTAACTGAAAATGATGCCAATTCTTTCTATGCTGATGTACAGGGACAACCTAACAGATTTCATTGATTTTGGACCTAAGATTGCCAATAGCTGGTTGAGTGGTGAAATTGGATATCCATATACTGCGTAATACACCTAACACACCCATGCACAGTATATTATTTGCTGAAGGATGAAATTCAGGGAAAAAAAATATATATATCTATAATTTTTTCGATTCTTGCAGCATGTTAGATGTCGCTGACCAGAACAATGAGCTTGCTGCTTATGCAGGTCCTAACCGTGGATGGAATGGTACTTTAATTGCTCCATGAGTCCATTGAAATGATATTACTGTTTATTTCCATGGTAATATTCATACTATATATCAAATAATTTTGTGCTTGTGTTATCCAAACCAGATGCTGATGTATTGCAGATTGGAAGAATGGGTCCCAGTTTGACAATTGAGGAGTACAGATCACAATTGAGCATATGGGCCTTAATGAAGGTAACAAATATAGGCCTCTGCTTAATGTATAAATAGCTGAAGTAGGTTCCTTAGTAAATATAGAAATTGGTTGTTTGGTTAAGAATCGCTACCCAGTCCATACGAACATATTCACATCCGTTCAAGCACCAGACTAGTGAAAGGAGACACCTTGACAAGGACCTTTATATTATCTTGTGGCTAAGGATTCATATCCATATATCTTTTACATTTCAGGCACCCTTGATGATTACCACTGACTTAAGGAATGCGAGTAAGGAAACTCTAGAAATCTTGGGAAACAAAGAGGTTATTGATGTCAATCAAGGTGAGTTGTACATATCAGTTCACTTTAAATATTTTAGCATAAAATTTTGTGAATGGGTTTCAATCTTCATCCCCATCTCCAATCCTTTTTGTATGGGCACAGATTCATTAGGAGTTCAGGGGAAGAAAGTGAGCAAGCAAGGAGACCTTGAGGTATGAGATTTTTTTGTGGGTTAATAGATTAACAGATAGAAGACTTTTATTCAGCCTCTTAAATTAAATAGCATCTTTTTTCCCTTAGAAACAATTAAGATTTTGTCTGTCTAATCTGTCTCAATTTGATCATTTGCAGGTGTGGGCAGGGCCTTTGTCCAACAAAAGAGTGACTGTAGCGTTGTGGAACAGGAGCAATTCTACAGCTTCTATCACTGCCGAATGGAAAGACATTGGCCTTTCTTCAAAAACTGTTGTTCGAGCTAGAGACTTGTGGGCTGTAAGACTACGACAACTCTCCTTGTTATGTTTTTCCTGCCTAACATTATATAGCTGATCAAGATAGCAGCATATTTTAGACTTTCTCTTGAACTAAATATAATGGTTCTACTAATTTTTGTGTCTATTTTGGTATTAAGTTTTATGAATTTGACTGCAATTATCTGTCCATTTTGATATTGCAGCATTCATACCTTCCAACAAGTTTGAAAGGAAGTCTCACCTCAAGTGTTGAACCATACGTTTGCAAAATGTATATTTTGACACCAATCTCTGCTTAAACTTGAGACACAAGTTTGAAGCTGAATAAACGTTGTTCTTGCTTTGGTCTTTCATGTTATACAACTCTGGTATACTTCCAGATATAGAAGAATAAAATATGAAGCTTGTAATAATTTGATTACCGTTGTTTACAATCAATCAGAAACAAGCGGGTTTTCAATTCTGACGATTCAATTAAAGAAGTATGTGTAATTTGGCAGCATCTTTCCAACGTACAGGATGTTCACATGTATGGTAGGACTGACTGAAAAGGAAAACATGGTCACAAAAAGGCATTTGAGATATGGCACCATGAATGAAAGACCATGATGATTTTGTTATAGATGCAAAGTAAAACAGGAAAAAACATAAACAAGCAAACAAGAATTTTTTTTGCCCTTGATCAAGCTAAAAACTAAAGATCAATCAAGGACGACAACAATGATGATAGATTAAGAATGAGATTATGATGATAGATTAAGAATGATAAATCTCGATGACAACTTTGTTGCACCACCAAGGAAATATGCAAGGGAGGTGGATTGGGAATCATATAATTCCTAATTTCTTAAATATTTTTCTAGTATGGTGATTTGGAGAAAAAATTACAAGTTATATTCCTTGAGATGGTTGAATGTTGCCTTAGATTGTTTGTTATGCATGGACCTACAAGTAATTTCTACATGTTTTAAGGAATTGGACTTGGATGTTTTATTTAGGTAGCATTTATTTAGGTCACATGTTAAGTGTCAAATAAGAATAATGCCAAAAGTATTCAATTTTTCAAATCAACAATGTGTTTCCTATTAGAGATTGGTGTACCAAGATGTTCTTTCTAAATCAAGTATCAACACTCCCACCAAGTCTTAATTAAGGTTAGAGTGGGAAGGCTACTTAGAAGATGTATATAACATTGAGGGCTGTGTAGGGAACTGCAAGGGATGAATAGGTAACTAATAAACAACCAGAGGTAGATGGAATGAGCCTACCCATAAGTGTATGGTTCTTGTAGACAATGGATAATAGGGTTACACATGATGTTTGTGGATGGTTTTCATCTTGGTACTTGTCTAGGGAATCATAAGAATGTTTGTCACCATTAAATGGAAATTTTCTCTTTAATCTAGTTTAAATTTGTTTCCTTTCTAGTTTTTAATTCTTTTATTTTAACTAATTGTTTATTTTTAATTTTTTCAAAACTTTTTAAATTGTTGTTGCGTTAGAGATAATATTTCTTGAGATAAACAATTTTTATTAGCTCTTCTAGTGCATTTTCCCATCTAGTGTAGCTAAATTATATATTCTTGATCCATATTTATTATTGATGATATAAGAGCCTAACCAAATAGGCTTGAATTTACCTTTCTTCTCATGATCATGGCTAGTGCTTCCCTCATGATTGCGTGAATACTAATTCAATAAACCCATAAGGTGAGACAAATATGAAGGTTTTAAAACTCATCTTGAATCATTAACAATCATTTTACTAACTTCATTTAGAGTTTTCTTGGATTCTTTGGCTTGGTCATTACCTTGGGAGTAATAGGATGTGGAATTTTTTTGCTACATATGAAATTTATCACAAATGGCTTTGAGTTCTCAAAATTTTAGGAAGTTGTTATTACCATTAATGATGGTAATCTTATGAATGAGATTGAACCTTCACATTGACAAGGGACATGGGGTAAGTGCACAAAGATGAGGGGCCAAAATGGGGTCTTAAGTAGCCACATTTTTTTTGAAATTAGGAAACCCTAACCTTGGATGAAAAATTGAGGATATTTACACTCAAAATTTTAAGATGCAACAAAAACAAGGACCGTAGTGCTCTAAATGTACTTTCGAAAATATTGATTTTGTTTGAAAATTGTAGAGATTAAAGTGTTCAAAAAAGTTACCCACACAAATTGGTCCTATTTTTTTTGTTAAAACATAACATAGAGTCTATTGTGGGTAAATCAGAATGTTAACTTTTTTTTTAGTATTTTAAAACTCTCTTTAGTAAGGAATTAGCTAATAGCATGTCATGTGGACTTAATTTTCTTTTATAATTGTTTAATGAGTATATGATATTTTAGTAATTTTCAAAGTGGACACATCCTAAAAAATAGAAATTTGACCACGCTACCCCTATAGTTTTTGAAAATTAATCAAAAATCATTTTTTTTTGAATATGTGTAGAATGGAATCTTTTCTATAAAAAAATAATTTATTTGAAATTTCAATGAATGGTTAAAAATAAAGTAAGAAATACCAAACATTGGTTTTTGACAGAAAAATGGATACACCAACAAAAGAAATGAAATATGAAAGCCTTAACATAGTCAAAATGTGAAAAAACACACATCTTTAAATAACTACGAGAGATTAACATTACCTAGGTGTTTATTTTACTTGACATTGAAGCACATGCAAACTTGATGGTTTGCATGAATGAGATTATGTGAAATATTTTAGAATATGCAAAAACACATTTTTGGGTGTTGGAAAGGTAGTCCAATCCTTTGGGTTGGAAATCCTAAGAAAGTCCAAGCCAAATGCTTGGGGATTCCCAAAGCAAGATAAAACGCAAGCACGCTATAAACCACTCACATTATGTAAATGCATTGAAAAAATGCGAGCATGTTATGGTCTGTATTGAAAAATTTTCCTTTTCTTTTTCTTTTTCTCTTTCTTGTCCTTATGTTTCATGGAAACTATATTTCATGTATATAGTTTTAGGATGTTTGGGAGTGGTTTCGTTTAACATGCCCCTTGTTCTACATAGTAATTTTTCCTATGTTTTACCACAAGTGAATTTAAACTAAAGGTTAAATACATAACAATAATTTTTTTCTTTCCATATTAGATAAAATGCACACATGATAGTAACAAAATATCTTTCATATTCATTAAACAAAATTGAGTTTAATATTTCCAAAGAAATGTTTTCATAATCCATATGCAAATACATTTTCCATCTTTCAAAGAAATAAATACAAGTTACATACATAGCTCATCAGAGCTCCATTGTCACTAGAAATACAAATATATCTAGGAAATACCCTTTCACATATCTAGCTTGCTGACTGTGAGGAGAAGCAATCTTGGAGTGCTTTTCCGCCATCCATGGACTAACTACGGTTCCTTGCACATCTACCACATATGGAAGATGGCTCTACCCTTCGACAAAGAGCTTTGTTCTGGAAACCACATAATACTAACCTAATCTAAGTTGGTGTTATGACATGCATAATTAGAACTTTATCACACGACACATCTATGTTCTACGTGTATGACAATCTCAGACTAGCATGAATAAGGTACATAATGAACTGATAGTGTAACCAATGGCCAATTACACCACTTTGACCAAAGTATTCATCACCCCTATTTCAGAATGGATGTCACACACTCATCCTCCATTCTAACTCGATTTGTTAAGATCAATTATATTTAATGCATAGACAATTCCCTTCATAGGATAGTCTATTTGCAAAGGTAGTAAATTGATCACAAAACAATCGTTTGCAACGTATATTCAATAATAAAATTAAGTCAAATATATAATGTATCAATCATTTATTCATTTTATTTCCAATGATTCACATAAACAAAGAACATTCACATTTATTTCCTTCAAAGTCACAAACACACACACACATGCAAGTATTTCATCTAGCTTGGTAAAAGTCATTAGGTAAATATACTATGGGATGTAACATATCCCCCCCTTATGAATCATCATCCCCAATGGTCTTATGTAGCAAAAATAATTAAAACATAGAACAATATTGTTTTCAAGAACTATCTAAAGCATGTAAGGCTTGTGGAAAATTTTGCTCAGGGTGAAGCCACATAAGTGGTTTACACTTTTGTGGAGGAAGGAAATTTCAAAATTTCCACACTCTTCATAGCAAAGTGGTTCGGCCGAACCATATGGCTCGACCGAACCATTTGACTGGTTCGGTCGAACCAGTCACCGAGCCTAATAAAAAATCATATTTAAGGTGGTTTGGCCGAACCTGGGTTCGGCCGAACCCCTTGAATATGACAACCAAAAAAAGTGCTTTCACTTTCACACTTTCACTGTGAATTACCAGTCAGTCACTGTCCCTGCGTGTGGCGAACAGAATCCGAACAGCGACCCAACAAAATTTCTCACCGGCGAAAGCAAATTTTGGGTCCTCTCTTCAAACTTCATCATTCCAATTCGCATATCGACCACTATTGAGCACGGGGTAAATTCCATTTTTTTTTAGTTCAAAATGCATGTATTTGTTTAATTTCGAAACCCTATATGCAATTTTTTTTAAATTTGTTGAATTCAAATTGCACTTGTTTGATTGTTTGAAAGTTTTTAAAGCATTTTTAATATAGTATTTTTCTTCCCTGTTTTGCATAATCCAAGGGTTTGAGTAAGGAAAAACGGGTTTCCTCCAAAAGTTAGTGCAAAAAAACATTATAATAGCTCTCAACATAGTCTAAAAAATGGAGATAAATACATTCCTAAAGACTAGAAATGTAGGGTTAAGCTCACAAAATAATTTTAAAACTACAAATTTAGGGTCAAACTTGTAGATGAAAATGCAAATTTCATACATGTAGGAGTGAACCGTGAAAGTCATAGCTTGATTTGTTAAGGTGTTATAATATTAAATCTTATAAAAAATCAAGAATCATATCATTGATTACGTACATTACAATAAAATATCTCCATATAACAAATGAAGCTAGTTCAATATCTTCATGTAGTGTGTACAAATTGAAATATAATTGACTAAAACTATAAGTTACTCTTATTGAACAATTTCCTCATGTAGTGTGTATAAATGGAACCATTGATTGAAAATATAAATCAAACCATCAAGAACAAAGACTTGATTGTGTCTTCATGCCCTCAATTAATATCATTTACAAAGTTTGGTCTTGGAAACCATAAAATTAACAATTACATTCTCTACCCTATTATTTGATGTATTATAATGCAATTTTCTATACTCCCAAGCAAATTCAATGGTCACAAGTTTGTAGAGACACTCTAGAAAAAGGTCTATCATGTGTTTAAAATACTATTCATATTGTAACACTAGAGATTCTAAGTAATATGAGAATGCCTACATAATTTTATATAATGTATTTTCATCATCACTAACTATAGTAGACTAGTTTCTATCACTATTCAATTCATCTTCTTTCATTAGTCCATCATGACTTGATTATTCATCCTCCTTTATATTTAGAGAATAAGAACAATATATAGAACCACTACAAAATCTTCACACATATCACTAAAAGTTGATGTTTGGTATAAATGTATCCACATGCAAACAAGAGCCACCTTTGGACATTACTATTATCAAAAGGACAAACCTTATTAGAGCGAGTGCAAAAAGATGTGGGGCCAAAAAGTGGCCACCCCACCTTTTGGCCCCATCATATTAAGTATCAAGCATTAATGTTGAGGTACGCTATTCGAGGAAACTTGAATGATGAGTAAGTGAAGAGAGAGTGGGACTTTATTGTTCACAAAGTGGGAAGAAATAAAGGCAAAGGAAGTGGAAATGGGAAACATGTAGAGAATATGGCAAAAATGGTGGAAATCAAGGAAAGATTAAAAGGAAAAGAAAGAGGGAAAAGGGGAGGATAGAGGCAAAAGGAGGAAGAAGGTAGTGCAAATTATACATTTTTGAAGCTTGTGAAATTCGAGTATGTAAACCTTATTGTTTTTACTTGGTGGTAATGAGGTATGATTTTTTATGAAGGTTCTTTTTAGTATTTTTATATGTAATGTAAGAGAAAAAGCTATTCTTGTATGAAATTCTAGAAATCATGTTAAAAAGCATTAGCTTGTAATTTCTACTATGTGAATGGAAATCTATTGCTCTACCTAGGACATTTAGAAGCTTGTGTTGCATTCATGAAGCCAAACATAGTAGATATATTTTTTACTTTATGTGTGTTATTGGAGATAGGGTTTTAGTATATAGAACCATACAATAAAATGGGGTAATTCCTTGTTTGAACTAAAAACCCTACTATTTTTTAGTGAAGGGATAGCTAGATATAACATTTTGACTTTCACTTGTGAGTCTAAACACCCATATGGGTTATTGTTGCTTTGTCTTATGGATTATGGTAGTAAATTCTTAAGATGTATGTAAATCTAGAAGACCAATGTTGAATCTTTATTTGTTGATAGGCTAAATAGAGTTAGAACTAGTATGGGTTCATTACATGTATGCCATTCAACATTCATGCACATCATATATATGTGAGAGAGATAGTGATAAAGAGAGATAGAGATAAAGGGTAATATAGATAGATAGAATAAGCACAAACCATTTGCTATGAATATGCACAAAATATTTATATATTGATCTTGATAAGGTCATGAAGACATACATAATACATCATGAAAATATCATATACAGTGACATGAGGCCAACATTGTCTCTTAGACTACAAAATATCACCAATATATATTCATGAAAATAGTTATGAATGTGTCATAAAGATATAAAAGTGTTTATGTATGTGTAGCAAATGCTATTAATGAAACATTCTGCCTCTCTTGGCTTGACTAGAAACTGAACTTCGATCCCTTGAATTAGTTATTATCTTGCATTGTGTTGATTGTGTGTGCCCCTAACAATTATGCAACTCAACCTACACACACAAACATATTATAAAATTAGTGATTATACCAAAATTTATAAATAAATAAAATATTGTTTTAAAATGATATTAAAATAATAAACACACTTACAACAAACTAATACTCAACATCATCAACAAAGGGTTGTCCTCAAAAGAGGATGCTTACAAAACAAAACCAAAATGTGTGTGTATCCATATATACATATATATACATGTATGCATACACATATACATATACATACATGTATATACGTATACATAAATATACATACACACATACATACATACATACATATGTGTGTGTATTTATGTATACGTATATATGTATGTATATATATACATATAGAAAATAAATGTATGTATATACATATATACATGCATATATACATATGTATGTATACATGAATGTGTCTACATATCTACATATACATATATACATATATACATATTTAGATACGTGCATGTGTATGTATACATATGTAGATATATTCACATATACATGAATATGTATGTATAGTACATGAGTAATTTTTTTAATGAAAACCATGTTTAGGAATGAAAATATCCAATCCCTTATGCTTCTAAACTAAAGTTTGCAATGCTTATGGTTCTTTTGGCCTTATAGATTCTTGAATCATTTTATAATATAAAACCAAAATATAACCTACTTTGGCTCTAATAATTGTAAACCCTTTAGGAATTCTAAATTGTTGCATCTTGTCTTGATTTTCCCACCATTGTTATTCCTTTTGAAAATTTTACAAATTAGGCAAAGAATCCTTGCACTTATATAGAGGATCCTTATGTATGTTCTTAAAATTATTTAAGGTTAAATGACTTAATCTAAAATAAAGGCATATACGGATCTCTTGCAATTGTAACCTCTTTACTAGTGTTCAAACATATTTGATACCTTAATGGCATGACATAGATGATGTTGCTTGATATTGCTTTATCCATGGATACCCAAATAAAATATGAGATACATCTAAAGAAGAAAGAATATGACATAGAATAAGAACTTCCCTCATCTTTTAGACCAAAAAATTAAGGTAAAATAATGTATCCTATAGTTTCAATCAACATATCATTAGTCAATTTTAAATAAACCCTCAAATATGCATATGCTTGTTGATAAAATGATGATAAAACAAAAAGTATTCAATGCATACATTTTATTGGTGAGTAAGATCAATAAACTGCACACCCTTACATGGTTCATGATCCACACAAAACCAAATGACAATTATAATTATTTGGTAATATCTCACAATGTGAAGGTGTCAAAAAAATTAGCATACCTAAATCGTAAATTGACTTGTCATAAAGTGGGTGGGTAGCTTAGTGGTGGAGATTTGCATCCTAACTAGTTCATGGAAATTTCAACATGAGGAGAATTAATAGTAAAATAATAATATCTTTTGACAACATAGGCATCCAAGTACTCATTCCAAGATTGTTGAAGATACAATATTAATACATTAGGATTTCAATTAAATATCACACTTTCCTATAAAAAAATCCCAATTGATCTATCCTTTGGTAGTGCATTTAGTTTGATATATTTTTCTTCCCCATACTTACAAGATTCCTTTATTATCAAAGCTTATTTACTCTAGTATGTTATCCTTGGTTCTCATATGAACTATATATATATAATTCAATCAAGATCCTCTTATCATTACAAATTTAAACTTAGCTTATTTTTTCTCCCAATTTCTTCTTAATGAACATATGGTCTTTCTTCCTCTATTAGTCTACTCATGCACCATCACCAACCATGAATGAATCTCCATGAAGCTAAATACCCATTTGTACTTGGTTGGTGTAAGTTGGGATTAGTGTTCCATTCACTTAAAATCTTATCTTTAATGTTGCTTTTTTCTAAATTCTTTCTAAAGGGCATAAATTACAGTCTAGAGCTTTGATTTTAATATCTTCTTAAAATTAAAAATATTAATGAGTTTGATGCATTAAGCTAAAAAATATCAATTTGGACACCATTAAAACCCTCGAGAGACTCTCGCAAAGTGAAAATGAGCTCCAAATTTTATAGTGTGATATGTGAGAAAAAATGAAAAGGTAAGCAATGGGCTCAAGATATTATTATAATAAAATTAAATAAGGAGATCGTGATGATTATTGTACTAGGAGTTACATTGGGAAGAGTGGAGCATCTTTTCATAATAGATGAGACTTATTGTAGTTGACATCTTCATCATAAAGCACTAGTATTAGGAGTGGTTACTATCAAGGTTATGGGATTTAAGGTCCTATATCATTAGTTCGTTTATATTTTGTGTACATGTTCCAATGCATAGTGGGGCATGGGTTCTTTTCTTGTGGACCATGATTTTTTTCCACTCATTACATAAATTAATTGATCATTTATTGTTTCCCTTGCTCTATATATAATTTAATGTATGACATAAGGTTTAAATAGTGTTATGTAGAAATAGCCAAAACATTAGACTAAAGAAGATTGAGTGGATTGGATTGTTATAATCTTGGTATGAATATTAATAAAAGTTTCATATCTCTTTAGTAGTGGGATTTTTTGAAAGGGTTTCTCCATATTATAATTCTAGTGTTCATGAGGTTTGAATATTTATTTATTTTCTCCACTATTTCATTAATATTACTTGGTATATTGTATGTTTGATTAGACTTAAAGTGCCTCACCATTAGTTGATACTCCTACTATATATTTACCTTGTTTGCAATAGTTTAGTCCATGTCAATAGTTGATTTGCACCCTTAATAACTTGGGAATATCAAGTATTTTTTATTAAATATAATCAATAATCATTGTAAAAGAAATTTTAAATCAACTATTAGTCTAGAATGATTATTTGAGTGTTAGATAAACCATTTAAATTTAACCTTCATAATATTACTCTAAATATGTAGTTTTACCAACAAAATGAATGATATTTATGTCTATTACATGAAAATTACAAAATCATGACTATAATTCTTTAAATTATACTCATAATCTAATTTAATACTCATAAGATATTAAAT
>VDFB02119153.1:0-19810 GCA_007258455.2 Sequoia sempervirens
TGCAAATAATCAAGTTTTGAATGAAAATAGTGTTGCCTTTTTGCTTGCATGTTATCATTTCAATCTTGTAAACATTTAATAAGTCAAATAAACCATTCGCCATCCTTCTTGGAGTGTTTTGGCTTTAGTATTTGAACTCTTGAATTTATTATAAATTTTAGAAGTATCTAATGCAAAATCGCACTATTTCTTTTATACTGCAAAAACCACAAAAAAATCACAAAATACAACAAAACAAACAAAAAACTTGCATTTCCGACAGTAGCTGGGGTTGAGAGACACCAGGTCTCTTACAATCAAGGATGAGGCAAACATGGATGAGGATGGGTTATCATGGATGGATGGATCAATATTAGGCATTAGCCACTCATCAATAGTATTGTCACATGTGCAACTAGATCTTATTTTCTAGAGCTATTGATTGTTCACAGAAGTTGTAATGTCCCCATTTTAGCTCAATTTGGAGTACTTACTATTTATAGTAAGTCACTTTGCAGGGGTTACTATTTTTAGACTGGCACCTAGTCACATGGGGAACTGACAGAGTTAACTCCTGCTTCAGACGGCTCATTAAACGGACAATTATTCCATGAGTTATTTATTTTTAAAGTGACTAAGGATTTATTTAATATTTAAATTTTATTATAAAGTTATAATGTAACTTTATAATAATAAAGTCACTTTGATTTTATATAGTGCGTTAAGTGAAAAATTTAAAGTAGGAATATATCTTTTATCCCACATTGGCAAGGAAAGTGTTTGAGCTCTCACAAGAAAAGAATAAAAGGAACTTAAGAGATCATTCTTTGACATCCATATTTGATATTGATATTTGATAATTTCTCTTGTGGAGCCAAGGGCTTCTGCGGTTGTTCACATTCATCTTTGGGAACGAAAACTCCCATTGATAGCATAACTGAGGGGGTGAAATATCCTCTGAAGGGTTGCAATTGAGGAGGTGATAATTCAGTCATCTCAGCTGGGCAAAATTTGTGGCCAAGGGCCAATTTTGCATGGTTCGATTGGAGCATTTGCTGGAGACATTTTGGTATTGAAAGTCTTCATTCATTTGGCATTCTAAGTGGACGATTTGCATTAGGAGGAACCCGATATCAGACATTTCAGTCACTCATACCAGCTAAGAGAGTACCACGATTTTGCTCATACCACTCTTCCTTGGCATCAATTCTCTCTTTGTATTGCTGCATTCTATTCCTTGAGGGTTTGAGATGATTTCACTTACATCTGGAAGGAGTTGTGGCAGATTATAAATTCAATCAGAGGGGCAGCCAGCCACGGAGGGCGATTTCTAGATAGAAGGCTTTAAAAATTCCAAATAAATTCAAGAGACATTGTTGGGTGACAAGAAGGCTAGGCGCTAGGGTTTGGAAAGCAAATCCATTGCAAGCAAGAAGAATCGAACCATTTTGTTCAGACAGCCATTGCATCTTCAGGTTCTTCTTTCTGATATCATTGCATTAGTTTCACCTTTTATCATAGTTTCTTCATTGCTGACTTAATCAGCAATTGATGGCATTGTAAATGGAGTAGTTGCATTGGTCATTTCATGAAGTTTAGCATGCTGCTGTAGATGATGTTTGTAATCAGATTTGGGCTTTGTAAAAGAATTAATTTGTAAGCCAAGAGTCTTGGCATGATTACATTATCATGTATTGTGGGATTGCATTTTCAATAAAGGAGTTCAAGATTGGAGTCTCAGATTTAATGTAATGATCATTTGATAGCACAGTAGTATGCATACCAGATGTTTGTCATAATTACAGTTGGCTGTAGGTGCACATTTTTAATATTAAATCTGCATTTATGCATATCAAAGACAAAGAAAGAATTGCATCTTCATTTTAGATCATTGATAGACTCAATAGTGACAAATTACAAGCATTTATAATCATTGAGACCATTCCTAACAAACAAAACAAACTGAAGAACATTAAGGCAGCAAGTACAACATTTGCACTAAAACTGTTTGACAAAATTACAAGGGCAGAAAATTGAAGAGTTTTGAGTCAGCTTGGGCTAGGCTCATTACAGAAGTAATGCACACTTCTAATGTTAGATTTTGAAAGATGCCATAGAGTAGGTTGGAGCCTCAACTGTTGTAAAAGTGGTCACCAATTTAGCACGTGTAAGTTAGCTAGCATAATAGAGATGCTTACATGCACATTTTTTGGACCACGTGGTGTGTTCATGCATTGAACAATGCATTAAAAGACATAAGAAAGATAGATTGGGTGAAGGGAGTGGTGCCAAAAGCAAGAGATATACATATGTTTATTTACAACCACACACCTCACTTGCTCTCTTTATGACTTTTTGAGTAAGGAATTCCTCAAGCCCATGGAAACTAGATATGTTAGCTACTTTATTTTGTTAGAAAGGATGTTTGAGGTGTTGGAGTTTCTACAATTAATGATGGTTATTGTAAAGTGGGATAGGTGGCCAAAGGAGAATATAGTTGAAAGACAAAGTATGAAGCAAAAGATCCTTGATGATGTTTGATGGTCCAAAGTGAGGTAAGAAATATCTAATTGTTTTATTAAATTATTAATTTAGTAATATTTGTAACTTGTAAATTATTTTTAATTTTTGTAATAACATTCACTTTTTGTCATTTGAGTCTTATTCTTTTTTTTTTTGTTTGCAAATACGTTTGCTCCTTCATCTCAACTATCATGAAGGTCATTAGTTATGTTAATACAAACTCTCCTAGTCTTGGAGAGATTTATAGGACATTTGACAACATGCTTGGGCAAATGAAACAAACAATTCATAGCAAGGATCCTAATTTTGGATTATATGAGAAGCACATTAAGCCCATTGTGACATGGTAGTGGAATACTATAAACATCCTGCTTCATATGGCAACCAATGCTCCAAATCCCAAATGGGACGCACTAAGGCCTAGGAGAGTGCCTCTTCCTGATAATGAAGAGGTGAAATAAGGGCCCATGAAGGCCTTCGGAAGATGTATAGCAATGAGGAAACTTCACTTTGAATGCAATGGCTAGCCTTTATCAATCTCTAGGGTCCAACATTTAGCAAACTAGGGGCAAGGACAAATAGGACTACATTACCTCAAACCAACCCCATTGGATGGTGGGCATAGCATGGCAAGGATGCAATAGAGTTGAATATGCGTGAGATTTGCCTCCTTTCATTAGTTATCAATTCCTCTATTGCAAAGAGAAATTGGTCCACATACAATTTTATTGAGTCAATCAAGAGAAATAGGTTTACCTCTTGATGAGAAAAGAAGTTGGTTGTCATGCACAATGCCTTGTGATTTCAAGATCAATGAATTCCTAAGTATCATCAGACTCCAACTGCATGTTGAAATGTTGATTCCAAAATGCTACAAAAATTGATGAAGAGGAGGCACAAGAGGGATTGGTTGGAATTTCATTGGATGAGGCAAGCCTTTATATTAGTATTGACTCAAACTCAACTCCAATTCTAATGCAGTGTTCATACAAAAAGATTATTGGCAATGGCAAAATTTCTATCTTTTGTCATTTTGTAGTTGAAACACAATAAACCAACAAATATTTAATACACTTGTAATTTGACAAGAGATAAATTAGACATAAGAAGTTGTTGTGAAGCAGAGGAGCTATGAACTATGAGACAAGTATCTATGACCAGCCATAACAGAACCTAAAAAGCCCGGTAGCTTTATGAAGATGACAGCACCTAAAATAATTCTTTATGTTTCAGAAGGAATGGAAAGAAACAAATGTTTTGAAAAAACTGGCTTACACAAGAAGAGCTTCCTCTATGCAAATTATCTGTGCTCATAACATCTTGTTAATTACAGGGTTTTTAAGACATCCCTAGAAACAGGGACATTTTGGAAGATCCGGGATGGGGATAAAACATCCCCTTCCCGCTCCTAAATCTTTGAATAAAAAAGGAAATCCCCTTAATTTGGAAGGAAAGTTCCCAACGACGTCCCTCAAAAAAGAAACAGCCAAGGGGTACCCCCGTGTTCTGGGAGTCCCTTGACCATTCCAGAGACGTCAGGATGTCTCTGACAGCCTGTTTTATAAACAGCAGCAAAAAAGCACTCTTAAAAATACGTAAAAAAAAAACTAAATGGAGCGCCATATGAGTCATTCTAAACAATATCTGACACTCTGCAGGCGTAGTCTATCATTTAATTTTCTCTTTAACCAGTTTTGTCATCATTGTCAATTTCAAGGATGCCAACAGATGCTGATTTTCGAATTATCTTGAGAATTGGTGTTTCTAATATCTTCTAGTTGGATCCCTAATCAAACTGGAACTCCTATATCCATGCAAAAATAGAGCTTGTGCAGCACAAGGCCTGATTTACTTTAAATCTTTGCAAATTAAGCATATTCCATTTACTTTTTAAAAATTCAGCCTCTTTTGGTTTGTTTTGATTTTTTTTATATTTAAAACATTTAAATATTAATTTTATTTATTATTTAAATAGTCATCCCCTGCTGTACCTAAAAGCTGGAAAAGAAAATCTGTCTCAGAAACCACATCTCCCATCCCAAAAACTTGATAAAAAACTATTTACTTTTTAAAATTGCAGCCTCTTTTAGTTTGTTTAGGTTTTTCAAATCTATTTATATATTAAAATTTAAATATTAACTAAATAGCCATCCCCTGCCATCCCTAAAATCTGGAAAAATTACTTCTCAGAAACCGCATCCCCCCGTCCCAAAAACTTGGAGAAAAACTAATAAGTAGCTTAGATGCAAACGAGTGGGTACCACTTTCTTGCTATGTACGCATTTCAAGCCCAATTCAAGATCCTTATTGAGCTGAACCAATAACAGTTATAATGCCCTATTATAGACATGGTACAGTTATGCCTGAATGCTTACATAGAGTCGCATTCTGACTTGTTCTTTAGCTACATAGTTCATAAACCCTTACAGAACAGTAGATATATAATCCAAAATAAGGACCCGGTAAAACTTGTAAACTAAAATAATAAAATAAGAACTTGCCGAGTCATTTGAACAAAAACTTTGAAAATGCATAGATCTTAAGACCTCGGAAACCAATTTATTCTTATGCAAAAAAATTGAACAATGACCTGGCTAATTTTGTCAAAGATTTAAAACATACCAAGCACCTGCTGAGCTGTCAAGCGAAAGTTGGGATCAGGCTCTAGCATCTGCCGTACCAAATTTTTTGCATTTTCAGAAACTTGTGGCCATGGATCTCTTTTAAAGTCTGGATCACCACGAATGATGGCATGAGCCACGCCTGTCTCTGTTTCTGCAAATAAGCAATTAAGAACCTTCAAATTCAAATCCCCGATACTTAGAAGAGTTTGGAAGACAAAAATGAAGAAAAGACGGACTGAGCCACATGCTAAGACAGATCAATCAAGTTAAGGATTTAATTTGATAATCATAATGCCTTATTAAAAATTAAAATAACATAAAATGGAGAGGAAAGGAATATTATAATTTCCCAATAAGATTCAGATGATGCATGTGTCACAAGCTTTTTCCAAACATTTCCATGAACGCCTACCATCATAAAATGGTGGTACCCCACACAACAAAATGTACAAGATGACACCAGCACTCCACACATCTACCTCGGGTCCATAATTACGCTTTAGCACCTCTGGTGCCATGTAGTATGGACTACCAACCAGTTCAGAAAATCTATCTCCTGCAATAAAGCAAAAGCAAAACACCACACTATCTTATGCAAATTGTCAAGCAACATTGATTTAAAAATTATTTTTTCCTAGCAAAACACGAAATCTTCCACCGTGTAAACTATATTTGGAAGCTTGTGAAAAGACTGGAATTTCAATAGATTCTTCTATGATAGAGATAACCCATTAAACATGATAAAGTGATCTCTGCAAACTTAAAAATGATGCGGCACCCTTATGGTAGCCCCTATAAATATTGTTGCATGAACAAAAGTTGCGTATCCAAGGATCTAGGGCACTAAATTACCAGGCTTGAAAAAAACAGACAATCCAAAATCAATAGCCTTCAGAGGTGAATTCTCTTTTTTGTTTGCAAACAGGAAATTCTCTGGTTTAAGGTCCCTGTGGATCACACCATGTTGGTGGCAGAGCTGCAGCCAAAAACCAAACTATTATAGTAATGACATATAAAATCACTATCTCTGAAAATGTGTCCTGTCATAAGATGTAAAGGCCAGCAAAATCGAAACTAAGGTCATCGCCATCTGAAAAGCAAAGGGCGTATATCCCCATAATATTACCATCATCTGTCAAGTGGAATAGATTGTTCTGACTTCAAACCATGTATGTAATACTTTGGGTTAATCTTAATTTGCTAAGAGCATGAGCAGCATGCAAGTTTCCAATTTGAAAAAGAATTTTTGAAAATAAATTAAAGCAAATGCAAGAATATATCAGCCACCATGCAAGCAGCAAAGAACATTTAAAATTTGTCCAAACCAATAAACGGCCCCAACACAATTGACTGGCCCAGTTTTTTCGAGTGTACCTCAGCAAGGTAAAGCGCATTTACCTGCACAACTTCGACAATTGTTCGTGTTAGTAAAGCAGCAGCACGCTCGGTATAATGACCTCTAGCAACAATCCGGTCAAAGAGCTCCCCACCCTCACAGAGCTCCATGACCAAATGAACAGCCTTCTCATCTTCGCAAGTTGTCTTCAAACAAACAATGTTGGAATGCTTGGGCAAATGCTCCATGATCGCCACTTCTCTTCGTACGTCTTCAATATCGACTGCACTCTTCAGCTTGCTTTTGGAGATGGATTTACAGGCCAATAATTCCTGAGTCTCTTTATCTGTACAAAAGTAGGTGATTCCAAACTCCCCTTGACCAAGCACTTTGCCCAATTCATATCTCTCGTCAATGCTCTGCTGCAAGCACTCTTTTAACACGGAAATTGGTTTATTATTGTTGACATGGTGGCCAGAAACCGCTGGTTTGATATTCTTCTTCTTCTTCCTGTTCTTGTTCTTGTTCGTGCCACCACTAGATATGCAGCAATTTCCCATTGTTCTATAAAATGGGGTTTATATGCCAGTAGATGGCGGATGCGAATCCGGACAGATGTAAAAAAATGAAAAGTTCTATAACAGCTGCACAGGTGCCGCCCTGCCGACCTTTCCCATATTACTCCCGCGGTACACCTCCATTTCAATTGAAATTGAGGTTAAAGTAAATACCCAATAAAAGGCCACGGCAATAGCCCATCTCAACAATTGCAGTTGATGATGCAAAATTTGAGCCAGTGGCTTCACATTCGCATTGAACAACGACCCACAAAATTTAGGAGGTTGCTCTGCTTGTTCTTGGAGAACAGAAAATCTGCAGAAATAGAATGGCCGTATTAATGAAGATGTGATTGAAAGATTCAAGGAAATGTGACTTTAATGGATGGCTTCCAATCCGGATTATGACAAATGGCCGAACCTTCGATTGGACTTTTAAGATCGATTGGAATTTGCACCTGTTTGACCATACTTCCTGATAGTATCGAATTATTTGAATTTGTCTATCCTATCGTTACCTGTATGGAGCATCCATGAAACGTATTGTATTTGTGGGATCTCCATTTTTATCCCGAGTGCCTTCCTAGATTCATAATATTATATATTTAAAAACGATATAGAGAGAAGGAATATCAACATGTTTTATGCTAAATTTGTTGTTTAGGATGATAAATATTTGATATAAAAATTTGGTGTCTTTTATAAAGTTATTTTATATACTTTAGAATTAGAATCTTTATTTTTTCTAAGTCTGTTACAAATAAGTTTTCTTTTAGCTATTTTTTCAGAGTCAACATCAAATGCTTCTTCTCCTACTACTATTTAGACTCTTGATGTAAATATAATAATTTAGTCTTTACATGATGTTTGTAGTTGAGTATCTATGTTTTGTGTTAGAATAGTATCTTAATGTAATCCTATATTTTAATTGATTTTATTTTTTATGTCAAAAAATTGAGATATCTATATGATATGGAGAATCGACACTAATCAAAACCCCATTTGTGAGGCCCTAATTACTCAGTCCTTATAACCTTAGCCTATGTAAGCTACCCTTTCTTATTGTAGCATGTATAAATAATCTACAATAAAAACATATTCAATATGAGAATAACATCATTACAACATCGAGATTGGTACCAAAATTGTGTACACAACATTCATTGTTAAATCATTATTATACAAATAATGAATAACAACAAATGATATCAAACTTGACCATAGTGGTCATGCTCTTTCACATCAATACAAAGAGCTAAATTTTACAATTGATAAGTAATCAATAAAATGAGAATCACATTTTCCTTTCAAAAAAAATTACATTGCATGATAAATGGATACATGACACTTGTGTCAGTAGCATTATGCATAGTAAAAGCTCCTCTCATTCTCATCTTTGCAATGCAAGAAGAGAGAGAGAGCATCATTGGAATGACTTCCACCTTACCACAAAGCCATAGGCTTCCTCATGCTACTCCACAAGAGAAGCTCAACCTATCACAAACGCTCTAGCCAACCATGATCGACATATCTGAAAATCTATGCAATCGTGGTGTAACTGACATTATGCAACCTATTTAATGTTCCCAAGAAAACAAATATATATGCAAATATCCCCTACACATGAAGTGACTTAAATTAATTCAAACAATTCATTACTCTAATTATTTGAATTAATAGTTTTGATCAAAGAAAAAAAAATAACACTCAAGCTTCACCTTGAAGCTCTATGAAAAATAATCTTTCGAAATAATTTAACATTGTGCTAGTCCTTTGGCTTAGTCAATGAAAATGTACAAGTAAAAAAAGAAAGAAATAACCATTATTTCTACATAGTTTTTCATAGTCTAACCAACTAATTAATTTAGATAGATCACTTTTCACAGATAGACAACTATTATACCTTCAAATGTTTCATCAATATTTTTTAATTATAACAGAGAGCTTTGTACTATAAGAATTATATCTAATATCTTCCATGTGTAATAGATATATATGTTGTTTTGTTTATATTTGCGGGTGTAACACAATAAAGTATACTTAGCTACCACATATATTCTAATTTTTAGTCTACATACAAAAATTATATGGTCAAATGTTGGCTATGGACTCATTCATGGATAATGTAGGAGTTACAAATAGTCATGAATAGATTCATAGCCACTATTGACTTAAATATCTTACCTACAAGATTGCACTTTCTTACAATCTCAAAAAATAGAGTCACTACTCTATCATAAACACAACAACAAGCTTGCATATTACAGGGTTTGGTTATAAAAACCTCATACTAGATTTTACACAATAGAGTACACATTACTTGCTTGAGTAAAATCAACCTATTATGCATAAATCTTGAACAACATAATACCCCTTATTGGCCTAATTTAATCAACCCACTATGCTTAATTTTTTAACATCACTATACTTCACATTGTTAAAAGCATCAAAGGTTTCATGGTTCCAATTTGTATCCATTGAGAAGTTTAAAATCAATGGATATTAACAACAACAAACAAAGGAGTGTAAGGAATGTAATTCCCTTACTTTACAAACTTGTATTCAAATCAAAGTGTAGGTAAAAGAGTGGCTACAACTCTTTAACATAATGCAATGGCAAGGAGTTTTATGATCAAAAGTTGGGGCATGGGAATGTGGTGTTACCCAATCTAACTAGCAAGACTCATAAATAATGATTTAGTAGTCAAGCTTTTGCAATCATATATTGTTGCCACATAGTGTAACAAAGAGTTTGAAAATGTCTTATGCTATCAAGCTGAATTATTTATGCTTCAACCCAATCACCCTACCAAAATGGAAAAATAGCATTTAGGATTTTCCAACCATCCCAATCATTGCAACCCAATCACCTAGCAATGTAATGTGCCCAATTTAAAAATAAAAATTACTAGTTAGGTATTTGTCACAATCACCTAGTAATAGTCAAATGAAAAATTTTAAAGCATACTTCAACTTCCATAATTTATTGATTCCATGATTAACTTCTTTTCTTTCCATGGTCACAATTCACAAATCAAATAATAATGAAATTAAAGAGCAAACAATTAAATTATCTTATCTCTAGTTTGCAATAATGAGTAAAAGTTTACTTAGTGTGGCTTAAGTAAGTTCTTGGTTTTTTTCATTTTCCTACTTCCCTCTTCTTTTGTCTTCTCTTTTTTTCCTACTTTATTTTTTTCCTCTATGTCAAGGTAAAATCCCTCTTTTTGTAGCTATGTGGAGGAAGGATGCAAAAAAATTGACAAATGTTTTCTTTTTGAAAACATCTGACAACCACGTGCCTTCATTTAAAGGTTTTAAAATAAATGATATTTTTATTTTTCATTCCTTAATATCATGCATTAAGTTATTTTTAAACATTCATGCATCTTACAATAATATTTGTCGATTATTCTAACAAAGAAGTATAATCAACAAAGCAGGAGCGGGAGATTTTGAATTTTTGGAGGAAGGATACAAGAAATTTAACAAATTTTTTCTTTTTGAAAACATGTGACAACCACATGCCTTCATTTAAAGGTTTTAAAATAAATAATATTTTTTCTTATTTTTTCCTTAATATCATGCATTAAGTTATTTTTAAACATTTAAAAAAGTTAAACTTTAAACCTTTTTTTATAAAGAAGAATACTTTCATGTATTATTTAAACTAACATTTATAATGTAACAATGTTATCTTAATAATGTAAATTTTTATTTTACTAATATAATAATAAAAAATACTATTGGCCTCCACATATGCAAACACACCAACTGGGTAACATTCATCTTACAATAATATTTGTCTATTATTCTAACAAAGAAGTATAATCAACGGAGTGGGAGATTTTGAATTTTTGGTCTATTCACTTTTTGTTGTTCCAAGAGTTTCATGGTGGTTTCTCGTTGATCGGGCACATGTTATGTCCTTATGTTTATCAATATTTGGTTCACGTTCTTTGCAATTCCTTTTTTATTTGAACTCTTCCAAGCTTCTTTTTGGCAGTTTTGGCCAAATGGTCCCTTTGGTGGGGGAATTGGGGGGGTCCCCCAACCCCCCCAAAATCTAGTTCGAGAGTTGTTACGAGTGTCTCTGCCTCCTTTTTCGAGAGGGAAGACCCTATTTGATTTGTAGATAAAGTGATCGATTTGAGTTAACCTCTTCCTGCCACATGCTCCATCCCTCAGGTCTCTTGTTTGACTGAGGGTCTTTTGTTGATATGCTTGACGATCTTCTAAATGTGATGCTAGCAAAAATAGACAATTTCTTGGTTGGTAAGTTCCTTACTTTTAGACCTAATGTTGACCAAGTTAGTAAATGGGCCATATTGAATTGGAAACTCAAAGGAAGTGTCACCATAAGTGGTATGGTTGATGACCTATTTTTATTTAAATTTATGAACAAGGAAGATCTAGTCAAAATCCTAATAGGGGGGCCTTGTGCTTTAGACACAAATTACAAGAATTCCCTCTCCTTATGTAAATGGAAATCAAGATTTGACCCAATTAAGGATTTTCACGTTGTTTCCCCACTTGGGTCTCTTTTCATGGTTTACCTCTAGAATTTTGGAACTACCATATGTTTCAAAGCATTGCCAACTCTTTTGACCACTTGTTAGTTGTTGATAAGGTTACCCTTCAAAAATACAAATTGTTTTTTGCTAGAATGTGTGTAAATGTTGCTACAAACACAATCCTCCCTACCAAAATTATCATGAAATCAATAGTTGGGAGTTGGGTGCAACCTATTGTGTATGAGAATGTAAGAATTTTTTGTCAAAATTGCAACAAGTTCGACCATTTGAGTAATAATTGTAGAAAACAAGATTCTCAAAAGAATAAAGCCACTAAGATGCCCTCTATGGCTTTGGATGTGGAACATGCTAAGGCTACCCCTATAAATGTTTTGCAAACTTCATCTACCCCCCTCCTATTTCCTCTAACCCAGTGGGTGAGATGGGTGATCTAATGGTCCTTCCCTCTTCCTCTAGAGTGCTTATTCCCTAAACTTCTTGTGGAACCAAAAGCCCCCTCTCTCTTTATGGATCCTATAATGGTCTTAGCAAAAAAAACCCTATATGTACCTCTAGTTGAGCCCCTTGTTGATGAGAATGACAAAGTGTTAGTTCTATTATGGTAGACCTAGATATGTAGGTAGGGAAAATGGTGGAGGAAATAGAGAATAAGATTCACAAGGATTTCTTTATGGATTGTCCTAATCTGGCCTTACAAGTCATAGACACTCAAATGTAGGGAAGTGATAGGGGCAAGACTACAATTTTTTGAAGAAAAGGGATCTTATAGAAGGCTTGAGGACTCTTTGTCCCTCCTTAGCTTTGGCATTGCTATTATGCCTTCATCCTCTAGCATAACCCTCAACCAATCCCAAGATGAGGAATGGACCCCAATTAATGGAAATCAAAAGACAAATAAAAATCCTAATGTGGGAGGAGATATCAAACAAGGTAGACCTACCCAAAGAGAAACAAGATCCAGAGAAGCAACAAGAGAAATAGCTTTGGGTAAACAAAGGACCCAAGAAATTTTGTTTGGGTCAAAAACTCAAAAGAAATGAGAAAGAAGGCATCCAAAAGGAATGTTCCCCTTCGAGATCCATAGTTAGAATTCCTAATTAAGGACTACCCCTTTTCTTAACCATTCTTATGAATATTATCTCTTGGAATTTCAGGGGTGTTGAACAACCCATACAAACAACATTTGATCAAAAGCTACATTTTGGAGCATAAAATTGAGATTATGCTCATTCAAGAAGTTAAAATGATAGAACTTGCTTTATCACAAATATTGTTGAGGGAAATTTGGGAGGAATCACCACCCTTGGAGCCCTTTGAGATTGAAGTGCAGGAATTTGGATCAAAGTAATAACACCCTTATTGTGTCATTTTCTAACCCATCCAAAGATATGCAATGGATTCTTGTAAATTTCTATGCTCCTAACTCTAAATCGACAAGAAAACATTTATGGGATTCTCTATCCTCTATTATAAAAAAACATCCCAAGTGACTTTTGGATACTGGGAGGGGACTTCGACACTCATTTGTTCCCTTCTGAGAAATTGGGTGGACTTGAAGACTATTCAGATAACATGGTTGACTTAGTTGACTTCCTTTCTAACATTGTCGCTATGGATGTTGAGATTCAAAGTTCTTCATTCACTTGGTCTAATAAGGCATGGGAATAATATTATTCAAGTGAAACTTGACAGGTTCTTAATCTCTCATGGTTGGAACATCTTACATAGACTATCCCTAAAGGATCTTCCTAGAATAGGATCGGATCACAAGGATCTTCTTCTACACTAGGAGGAGGCTACTAAAATGGGTCATTTTCCTTTAAAATATGAGATCATGTGGGAATCTCATCTGGAGTTCAAAGGCTTGCTTGAAAAGTGGTGGAATACCCCCCTTTTAGGGTACGCCTAAGTTTACTCTAGCTCAAAAGTTAAAGTTAGTCAAAAACAAAGTGAAAAATTGGAATAGGGTGTCCTTTGGCAATATTTTCCAAAAAAAGAGAAGTTATTAAATGATCTTAAAACCATCCAAGACTTAATGGAGAATAATGGCACCTACTCTACAGAACGATCCCTAAGAACTGAATGGTAGAATCTTATGCAGAAGGAGGAATTATTCTAGAAGCAAAAATCTAGAATCTAATGGCTTAAGGAAGGAGATAGAAACACAAAGTTCTTCCATCAATTTTCCTTAAAACATAGAAGAAGAAACATGATAAGTAAGCTTACTCTAATTGATGGTTCTATGGTTTTAGAGGAGGTGGATATCACTAATGTTGTTATTTATTTCTTCAATGAGAATCTTGAAGTGAACAACCAGTAGCTAAATGATATCCCTGGGTTTGTGGAATTTATCCCTCAGGTGTTAAATGATTCTAATAATGTAGAAGTGTGTGAGGATGTCTCTCTGGAGGAAGCTAAATGTCACACCTCGTCTTGTTGTTACTGATTTAATTTTACCTTCATGGGTAAATAGGATGGTAAATGCAATCATGATTTGGATATGCTTGCTAAAAGAATGGAATATTGAAATAGGTATTATGTGAAAGTGTTGATAAATGCTTAATATAGCTTTGAAAGAGTAAATATGTATACATTGATTGCTATATGAATATGCTAAATTTTATGATGCATATGGATTTATTATGAATTTCTAAAGTTACCATTGCAAATGTGTTAATTTGGTTGTAGGGGAAGTATCACTCAGGAGAAGTGATTGGTCGTATAACCCTAAATGATACCTATTTGAGCTCACACACATACTCACAATAGAATGGTTGGGTAATGTCATAGTATTGACAACTGGTAAGTCATCCTATGGAAATGATGTGTTTGCATTAGTAAGGGTCTTAATTACTATTGAGTGCATTCTTGGGTGATGTTTATATGTTTGGAGCTTATGAGTTCTTCCTTATATTGTTGTGCTTGATTGTATGGTTGATTGAGTCTCTTTTATCATAATGTATTCTTACCAATCAATGATTATATATAAGAATGTGTATATATGTGTGTGTGTAAGGAAACAATACACATGCATAGTGAATGTAAATGTGCATGTCCATATGAAGGTAGGAATACTTTCATGTACCACGCACGAATACATCGTATGCATAGAGATGTCGATTGGGCACATATCACGAACACATATATATGCATTTGGTATATATAATTGATGATCAACGAATATGTGAGGGTTATATATATTTGAGTTTGGACGTAAAAGTAACGAAATATGTATATTAAAATATACATATACTTGTGTATGAGTATGTTAGTACATTCATGTAAAGGAATACACTCATATATTAGTATATGTATATATGTATACATAATTAATTTTATATGTATATATTTGAATGACAACTAAATATATGTGAACCTTTATAAACATAAATATACACATGAGTGACAATATATATATATATAGAGAGAGAGTATATAATATAAGGAATGATTTCATGAATATATATATATAATAATGCATATATAATATAATGAAAATATTATATGTATATTATTATATATACATTTGATGTGAGAATGCTTTTGAAGATGGATTCAAGGTAGTATGAAATGATTTACAAGACCTTGACCAAATCTTTAAGAAGAAAACAAATGAAATAGAATGGACAGCGTGTTTTCTTGTTTTTTCACCACAGCTCGATTGGTGGAGCTGGCTGAACATTGTTATATCTTAAGGTGAAATTGCAGATTATGTTTGAGTGTTGTTTGCATTTTTATCATTATTCATTAAGTGACAGTGGTGCATTTAAAAGAAGAATCAAAATTTCAGGGTGCTATTCAAATGTTCCAGAATTAAATGAAGTACAGAATTGAGCATATAAATAATAGAGCATTCTAGAATGCTTTCATTTATTTCATGGAATAATTCATATTTACATAGCTTCATTTGATTGCAAGAATCAGAATGATATTACAACATTGCATTGAAATGCATTTTCTTTTCAAATGAAAAGCATAAAGATGAAATCAAATATCCACACAAGGCGTGGATGTGACTGTCACAATGCACCATTAATAGTACACTACACTATGGAAGATGCGAAAGAAAAAATCACATAAGTAAACGACATAATCATCATTGCCTGTTTTGGCCAATGGCCGACGATGAATGGTGCACCTTTGTCTTCTTGAGCTTCGTCAACCTGTAAGAGAAAAGAGGGAGATGTCAAAGGCTCCGATTATGATGATACCTACATGAACCACTAACAATAGTGCAACCTACTATCAATCATACATTGAAACAATCACGAAAAGTACAGAAGAAATGAGATGAAGGAGAAACAACAATATGATCATTGTATCTTGTTTTTTTTATGCTAACATTGTTTGTTTCCTTATGCAGGTATAGGTAAAGTCACGAAGCTGATCATTATTCGAAGACCAAGCATGTGGAGAAAAATGGACTCCCACAAGGGTAGAGCTCGGCATGCTGCCCTTATTTATTATAAATGGTCTGATTTAAAGATTACATCATCATATTCATCAAAATAAATGATATACAACTGAAAGAGTAAAGCATAGTTATCTATCGAGCTACTAAACCAACTGTGCATTCATAACAATCAGGTTAATGCTTTCTGAAAGCTACAGGTGAACAGTGAGTTTAATTCACTCAATCACTTAAGTGAGTATCATTATATCAGATGTCATAAATGGTTCACATTCTTAAGCTATAGTGTTATTTATTCATCGTGATCAGATGTCATAAAAGGTTTAGTTCATCAGTGTTCTTTCTCATAGCCAAGGATAGTGAACAGGCATACATAATGCCTTATTACAAGAAGCATTGTTCAATAAAAGAGAACAAAGGTATGTATGAGTTTCATATTTTCATTGGAGAAAGGGACTATGCATTAGACAACTTTACATAATGAAGGAAAGAGAAAAGAGTCCCCAGTTTTTCCATCAAAATGAAGGATTACAAGAGTCAATATAGCAAAAATAGCCAGTTTCATTATAGCTGAAAGTGTAAATGTTGCTCAAAGTAAAGTTATGCATCATTGTTTTGAAAAGGAGACAATCAAAATACACTGCTTGGGAGATTTATTCCATCCTTCAAGTACATCTACAAGGAATTACAAGTATCAGACAGACAAATGTGCACAATTTTGACAAGGATTTAAACACATAAAAGTCATTTTCAGAATGAGCAGAGTATACATTGAGTAAGTAATCTACAGATTCAAATTAAAAAGGGATTTCTGTGTGCAAGGAGAGTTCAAAATAGCATGTCAATGACACCTGAAAGTGTAAGCAAGAGGCACAGGAAGGACTTTTAAACAGATACAGATATGTGGAAGTCTCAAGCAAAATGAAATCAAAGGAATATAATAGGAAATGCTTCCAAATCTGAATCTTATAAGTGTGTTTTCATGATATTTTTTAGAATCTTATAAATCCATGTGAGGGTTTTCAATGCAATACAAAGGAGATGTGTTTTTTCAGAATATTATACACCTAGGTGGGGTTTTGTCAAAATACAAGCCTTATATAGTGTTCCCATGGTTGGGATGGATAACAAACAGAAAGTGCTTTCAGATACTCTGTGATTTCTTGATTTCTTTAGATTTCAAATACTCATATGGAGAAAACTAAGAAAGCAGAATGCCATGGTGAGTTCAGCCTAACTAAAAATAACAATATAAATTTTTGCTTATTCTTTCAAGCATACCCACATTGGGGTCTCAAATCAAATATATAGATTTTCACCATTTCCAGTTTACCCATATGGGTATTTTATTAGAACGACAAGATAGGGGTTTTTGTCACAGTCAATAACTTGTGTATGATTTTCAGCAGCGATACAACATAAATCATTCTCTTCATAAAAAAAATGCCCATACGGTGAGATTTTAGGAGTACATAATGTCAAAACACAAGCCAAGTTGGGTCGAGCCCATAATTTGAATGCATAATAAAATATACAGATTTTGTTATTTTTTCGTATACCCACGTTGGGGTTTTGAAAGAGGAACAAAGTTTATAGATGTCATTATGAACCATACTGGCTTTCAACAGAAGGTCTTGGAATAATCAGAGTTCCTTCAAAATAGAAAACACCCACATGGGGTTTGATCCACAGTAAGAATCACAAGAAATTCTGATGAAATGCATGAGCACAGCCGCAGCCTGGGTGATGGCCCATAGTTTTACAATATAATCATCTTTTAAAGAAAATATAGAGCTCTCACAAGTTTTCCTTTGAGTAGAAATAAGTAAAGTCTTTATTTGACAAGGAAAGGGATGAGGAAAGACAATAACAAAGACAACATGTCGTGGTGAAGCTTGCATAGAGCTTTAACTCATAGCTCAAATTCATACATGGCAGCCAACAAGAAACAAACAAGTACATGAATTGAAAATTCATCAGTCCAACTTGCTACAGCTGCGGCCAAAGAGGATTTACTCTCAGCAAAATACATGGAGAAATGAAACATTCACCTACACATGGTGTTGAAAATGAGCCTTCATTCAATTTTTTGTAGAATCTAGAGAGAAACGCCTAGTTCAAGCTCATATATGGCGACCCAGAATAACATAAACAAAACAAAGCACAAAATATAAAGGAAAAAATTAGTAACAACCATGAACAGGCCACGACTTTATTAACCCTTTTGCTCTTTGAATGAAGTAAAGAGCCATAATAACAAAGAAAATCAAGCTTACCCAGATGAAGTTTTGACTGTCAGAAGGAAAAACTAAAGTTTCTCAAAGCACACGAGTTCAGATCGAGCTCAATCATGGCGGTGGGTTCTCTCAGGCAGAGCTCATGTTTTTTCCAAGTGATCATTGCAAAATGAATCATATTAGGGTTTGACTTCTTTTGTGCATGCCCTAATTCGACCCAACACTATAATTGTCTAGAATATTCGCATTTGTCAATAAGCATGTGGGTTAATTCAAAGTGGGGTTATCATTGCATTATATTTTATTCAAGGTCTGAAGTTTAATGTATTTGAGGGGGCCCGAATTCATATGCCTAGAGATGTGTTTAGAGTCTTTAGGGTTTGAGCTGAAAAATCACCCTTATGCCTTAGGAAAAATTGGAGACTTGGGTATCCTATTTTTATTGTTTTTAAAACAATGAGAGTATAATGGCGAATACCTTATGACCTAGGGATGGATGTTTTTATCATTTAGGCTTTTTGTTTCCTCAAGAGAAATCATTATCTACTTAGGTTTTATGATTTAATTGATTTTAGAGAAATCAATTGGAGATATTGATAAGAGAGTGATATACATTGATATTTTTATGATTTTTTTTAAGAAAAATCAAAGCATTGTAATGGAGAAATAAGATGTATTTCTTTTTGCAAAATATTTTATAATCTTTTAATTGCAAAAATAGATGAATTGTAAAATCTGCAATCTTGTAAAATAGAATCGTAAAGCAATCTCTTATAAATTGTTTTATGATTTCTTGCTTTTTTTAGCAGATTATTGTTGACTTTTCCTCTTGGTCGGATTTGGGTTTCATCTTGGAGAGATAAGGTGTTTTTCTAGCTTTTAAAGTGGATTCAACCTATTTTTAGAGGCTTGACAGTTTGATCATAAAAGCAATGTGCTTTTTTCTGCTTTAATGCAGTTTTTGAGATAGTTTGAAGCTTTTTTCCTTGAGCTTCCTTTGTGAGCTCCGGATTAGGGTTTCTTGAGAGATACATACGAAAATACTTAGTTTTTTTCTTTCATATTTCAATTCCCACCATACACTTTTTGAGCTTTTGAACCCTTTTGTACTCAGTTTCAGATTATGGCATTCTCCTTCAGTTGAATAAAGACAACATTCCTACTTCTCAATTCGGTGTTTACTTGCAAGTTTCAGTTTGATGTTATCTTGTGATTTATGTTCACAGAGTCCTTGTTATGTCCTAAGACTGTAATTCATTCATGCAGAAAGTTCAAAATACAGATTGCATGTTGTACTTCAAGTCAGGTTTTCATGCAAATTATTTATGTATTAATTGTTCATGAGAGGTTGTGAGTTTTGTCTTTCTGAAAGTTGTTTGTGAGGAAGAGATCAAAATCATCATTAAGTTATTATCAAGTCCCGAAGTTCATTTTAGGTCGTAGTTTTGCATTTCAGTTATCTTTCTATCCCTTTCCTCAGAAGTCTTAGAATAAAATTAATCATTCAGAGAACCAGCTCGCTTTAGAGATTCCTTCTTCGCTCAGATCACCCACATGTAAAGGAGGTTTCCATGTTTTAGTAGGTTGCTGAATATTGCATTTAGTAGG
>VDFB02119154.1:0-10743 GCA_007258455.2 Sequoia sempervirens
GAAGTCAAGAAAATGTTTAAGTGTTGGACTTCATCCTTCACCTAGGCCAAAATGCGCCCACCCAGCAACAAAGTCAAAGAAAGTCAACAATTTTCATCCAATAGCTTGGCCAAAATGCGCCCACCTTGAGAGTTGAATAGCAAAAAAGTTTCTAAGTATAAAACTCGTCCTCCTCCACTAGTAAAATGCGCCCAAATTCACAAAAGGTCAAAGAGTCAAAAGTTTTCATCCTGCAGCCTATGTGAAATGCGCCCAACAAGCAAGAAAGTCAACAAGTCAAAGTTTTTCATCCTCCTCTCACCCCAAAATGCGCCCACCTTGAAGCATGAAAGTTTAAAAAAAATGGCCAAGTTAAAACTCATCCTGCACATATGCCTAAATGCGCCCATCCTTCACCCTTGCTAAAATGCGCCCAAATGAAGAAAAGTCAAAGGAGTCAATGATTTTCATCCTTCTCCCTATGCAAAATGCGCCCAAGTAAGGGCATGTAAAGACAAACACTCATGCAAAGTTCGAATTCATGCAAAGAACAAAAGGACAAGGCGTGTGCATGAAGACAAGAAGGAAAAAGACAAAGGTATCCATGCAAAATTAGAAGAAGACAAAGGCGTTGAAGGCCATGTAATGACAAAGTCAAGACAAGGTGGCATGGTTTTATCCTATTCAAAGTGTGAAATGCGCCTAAGGAAGAATTGAAGGTAAAGTGAAGGCGTTGAAAGTGTGAAATCCTTCTTCAAGTGTCAAGTGCGCCAAAGTAAGGTGAAAGGTGGCAATGATAAAATATGGATGGCGTTGGAATTAAAATGTCCCTCATGATATCAAAAATGCGCCCAAGGTGGTGAGTGTTATAAGATGTTAGAAAATACTCCAAGACGGGTGAGGTGGTGAGACAAATTCCTAAGGCGTGGTGGAAATAAAATAAGCTAGGCATTGGAAACTTAATGGAAAATATTGCTAGGCATGGTGAAGTTTAATTTTCACCCTCAAGTTGGATATGCGCCCAAGTTTAAAAGGGAGTCAAGGGCGTTGAAATTGCAAGGTGTTGATGATAATTGCTAAGGCGTGGGAATTTAAATGTCTTTCAAATGTGAAGATGGTAAGTGGTGGAAATAAAATATGCTAAGCGCCCTCATGAAGATTTTCTAAGTAAAGTTGATGATTTTCTCACAGGCAAAGATGAGCAAGATTGAATAAAAACTTTTCAGGCGAAAAATTTTCTAAGGCAAATTTTCAAAATGCAAGGTGATTTAAAATTTCTCTACGGCAAAATATTTTCTTCCTTAGAAAATACGCCTGGACATGAAGGTGATGAAGTTTTTCTTGAAGCACGAGCGGGATTGCCAATGATGAAGTCAGAAAATGTTGGTAGTGCAGGAACAATAAAAATTTTCCAAGTCAGAGCAAAGAAATACTTCAGGATCGAAGAACAAGAATAAATTTGGTGAAAGAATATTTTCTAAGGTGCAAAATTCAAGAAAATTAAATGAACCCGTTCGTTGTGCACCCATGCGTTTTACGCGTTCTGAAGGAAATTTTCTTCTCGGTATTAAAGATGGATTTTAAGGTCTTCCACAGCTTGCCGAGGTTTCTGTGATAAAGATTTCAAATGGGCACCAAGTTGATGAATTTTCCTAAAATTTGAGAAAATTTTCTAAGGCAGGGAAGAAAATGTGTTTTCAAGATAAAAATATGCCTTGGCGGACGAATTTGAAATTGAGTGCCTAGATAATTTTTGATCAAATTCCTGATGAAAGCATTTTTCTCGAGTCTGAGCTGGATGAAATATCAGAAGTGAAGTACGCCCAGGCAAAAGACAAGATGGGTTGAAAATTTGGCCAAGGCACGAAGAATTTGACCACGAAGTTGGCTAAGGAAAAACGATGAGCCCTTGAAGATCAAAGCGTGAAAATTGGGTAAGTAAGGTAAATTCATATGATAAAGTGTTCTAATGCTCTTCTCCTTGCTTGTTTTGCAGGAGGAACGTCGAGACCAAGCGGTGATGACTTAGAGTGATGAAGCAAGTGATTCAAGACGACATCTCAACCTCAAAGGAAGAAAGTTGCAAGAAAATGGCTAAGTGTTGGGACTTAGTATAACTCAAGATGGAGAAAAGAGTGGAAGTTCGAGCAAGGTTGAAGAATAACGTCAAGAAGAAAATCAAAAGCAGTTGAACTCCAGATTCTATCAAATTTTATTATCTGAGGAGGCAATCTTAAAGACTCTTTTACCCTCCTCCAAGCGATCAACAGAATTGGCTGAACGCGAAGATCGAGAACAATGTGAACGCGTTTCAAAGATGGAATCTTCTAGAAGGATGATGGACATTATGGCTCATTTATTACCCCACTCCTCTTGGTGGCGGTTTTTAGGGCTGAGGTGGCGCGATCCTAGCCATCCAGTCGATTGTAATCTGAGCCGTTTGTTGGACTTGGCCATCTATAAAAGGGGGAGTCCCCCTCATTTGTATCTCATTAGACATAGAAGTAGAAGTTAGACAGTAGAGAGTAGAGGGGCAACTTAGAAGTAGCTTAGTATAGATTGATAGTGTAGTTTGAAGAAGAGGGAAAGTTTTCCCTTGAAAACTTTGTAAGAAATTGTTGTGAACACTCTCTCAATACAAGAGTTTTTCATTGATGGTGAATTTCGTCTTTGTTGTAGGTAGCTAGCAAGGTTTCTTCGTCCTTCCGATTCAAATGGTAGCGTAAAATAGTTCAAAGTAGTATAATTTTCATTCCATGCAAGTAGATGTTAGCTGTGGAATGTGGTGTTTGATCTAAGCAACTTCGTCTATCCATACCACTAGTGTATTTGCTGATGGTGAATGCGCCTTGTGTGGTCAATTGGAATATCATGTACTTAACTTCGATCATGATTTGTATGTCTATATGCGTCGTTGTGATGGTATTTTCATGCTAAGTTGTGATCTGAACACCTTGAACTACTCCTCTGAAGATTGCACCGACTCCGTGGAAGCTGTCCGAGGCGAGGCAAAGCGAAGTTTGGTTGAAGTTTGCTGAAGTTGAGCTCCATATCCCGCACTTAGAATAGATTTAGACTCTCTAAACCTTACCCCATTTCATTCAGTACTTTCTGGTTAGGATAGGAAACCCGCGCTTCATAGACAAATCTTTTGAGCATTTGAATTCCTTTCTCCGCTGCCTAACAATTTCGTAAGTCCCCTTGAAATACCAGCAAATCACATCAAGCCAATTGAGCCTATTCGCACTGAAAGAACCTTGGAGTTGAACGCACGAACTCTCTCGCAATCTTAGCGTGCTGGATACTTTGATCAAGAGAGAATAGGGTAACCGTTGGCGACTTTATTCTGCGTTGGTGCGGTCATGAAAAACACATCAACAGAATTGGGGCTAGAAGGAGGGCGAGCTTCGAATTGTTCCAGAAGCTGGAAGGAACCAGTATGAGCTCTAAAGTTCCAAATCAGAGATATGTTAGATCTCTCTTATGTCAAAAAATTCAAAAAAAGTGAAAAGTTGAAAAATTCAAAAAAATTAAAAAAATGGAAAATCAAAAAAGAGATTTCTCAATGGATGGGCATATTTCTTGCTCTCAAGACAATCTCGTGGATATTGCTCAGATTCATGAAAGATTGAATGCACAGTTGTGGCCTGAGAATTTGTCTAAGTTTGCTTTGCCAGGAAGATGTCGAATTCATGAGACCTCCCAGCATGAAGAAATCAGTTGCCTAACATTCCTCTCAAGGATAGAACTTGTTCTCCAAGGAAAAATTTTCTTTTGGGATGTCCCCAAGCCAGGAATATTGGATGTAGAACTTGATGATTATAGCCTTCCAGAAGTTGTGGATGAAGCCTTCGCAAGATTCATACTTGCGATCCAAAATCAGTTGGGACTTGGCAATGTTTGCTTGAAAGGTGTTTTGCTCCCTCGTTGGTGCCGGATTCACAACGCACCTCATCCAGAGTTCACTTGCACAGCATGTGAAGTAGCCATTAACTTCGCCAGATGTCGCCTCGGATTACCGGTACTACCATATGGATTCTTTAAAGACAAAGGATGGATTGAATATGCCACACAAACATTTTCAGCACCAAATGAAGAGTGTACTTCAACATCATCCAACAATGAAGAGAATAAGTCACAACAGGAGGATGTGATTGAGCTTAGGGAGCAAGCGGATGAAGATTGTTCCTACATCATGCTAGAACAAGAGGCTATTAGAGCAAAGATCAAAGAAGCAATGGGATACATCCAAGCAAGAGGAGACACCCAAGGCAACTGTCAGCATACGGAAGTGGATGAATATACAGAATTGCAAGTTATTAAAGATCATCAAGAACTAGGAACGGAGGACTTAGCTCAAAGTAGAGATGGTGTGAGAAATTTTCAATGTTCATTCACTCGAGGAAGGGAACATGAAGAGGGAAGCGATTCCAGTACACTTCAGGAAGGAACGCTCCTTGATGAAAAGGTTCAGTTATACATGAATAAGATGGAAGAAATGGTAAACAGCTTAAGGCAAGATGATGTGTTTAATAATCAATGGGCTACCAAGATAGAGGCAGAATATGAAATGCATTTTGCATCAACACTTGATCCATTATTCACAGTCATGGAAGAATTGCTTGATGAAATTGAAACAAATGAAGCACTGCCTGATAAAGAGATCGAAAATGAAGAACAATTCAGGTTGGGGCTTGATCTATTGTTAGGGATTCAAAAGGAGCCAACACATGAAATAATCCAAGCTTCCAAATGCCCTTTTGAATTGATTTCCCGCCCTAGTCCACCCAATTCGGATCATCTCCACGTTTTGAACGCAAGAGGTTTGGTTCACCATCAACTTCGACCTCCTGATGAAGCAATGGACGACAAGCAAGAATGCATGCCAGCAAATGAGGACCACCGGGTTGTATCTTTCCCTACTACTGGCTACGAAAAATATCATTTTGATTATGGAGATTTTGGAAAGACGACTTGTTTATGGATTAATCATGGTCCGGATGAGTTGCCTCAATTGCTAATCTTTCCTAAAGTTTTGCTTGAGTTTGAGATTTGTATTGTGAAAGATTACTTTTCTGAGTTTAAGGACAAATTTGCTAGGCTCCGCACTATCACCGTTGTTGTGTCACTGCTGAATGTCCTGAGAAATCATGCTAGGAGTTGCATGTACTTAGGTCTCTTGATTATGGTTCGCTTAAAGTTTTTGTTTTTGTTTAGATTAGTTGTCTTGCTTTCGTAGTTTAGTTCGCTTTCAATAAAAGGGGATCCCATTTGTGAAGGGGGTGTTGTGTTATTTTCGCCACGGTCCAACACAATGTTAGTCCATTTCTTAGATAATCATTCAGGAAGTGCTTTAGAATCAGAGGTTGTTCTTTCAAGTCTTATCATTTGATTAGGGTCTGTACTTGACTCGGAAGGGAATCATCTATTGTGTCTTGGCACCAATTCTCGCAATTGCTATATTTCATACACATGATTAATTGCTCTAAGTCATTGAGGTTTCTTAGGAGAAGTTATGGCAAGTGAAAATTTTACGTCTGGCTTCAGCGCCACTACAATTCTCAAACCCATTGGAGGCTTCATTGCCTGCCAGCCAATTGAGAAATTGACAGAGAAATCAAATGAAGAAAAGAAAATGTGCTTATAAGAAATATCTGAAAAACAAGAAAGAAAGAAAATGAGAAATTAAAAGAGAAATATTATGAAATATTGGTTTTGGGAACATACGAGTAACTCCACCGGGGCTATGGACGCCCGGCCGGCAGTGGAGCAATATTCGTGAGAATTGTAGCAACAACCTCGTCGGGGCTATAGACGCCTGACCAGCAGCGAGGCAATGTCCCGGATGCTTTTCAAGTTAAGATATTTATTTAACTTGCTGGGACGGATTCTAGGAGCTTCAATGGTCTTTTGAGTTGGAATGAACGCATATGCACACACTTGTAATCAAAAGATGAGGTGCCTTGATCCAATTTAGGATTCCTCTTCCCTTTTGAGAGTATCCCCTAGTCAGTTGATGGGTTGGAAAGAATTATCCAAAGGTTTTGAGTATGGAATGGGTTTTGTCTTTGAAATGTTCAGGAACATTTATTCAGGTTGGGGATAATGTTGTGACCTTTTTCACACATCGCCCCATTGCAAATGGGGACCCCCTAATTTTGGCTTAGCTTTTCGTTTGTTTTGTCGTTGTCTCTCTTTTCTACTATCTATCTTTCTGGGATTATGCCCGTCATTGAGTTTAAACGTGAAATTTGGCCAAGTCGGAAAATTAGGGTTTCCATCTTCCTTGCCAATTTGAAATCAAATGAAGTAATCAAGTTGAAATCTCACCTTGGCATTGCTGTCAGTATGCTTCTAGCAGACTCTCAGCAAATTTTCATCAGATTCTGACTACTTACTATTTTTAGTAAGTATGCAATTACAGGCAACCTGTCAGCATTGTTGAGATTCCGACAATCACACTGCATTCAGAGCACATCAGGCTGCTCGTGCGCGAAATTTGACCTGAAACAGACAACTTTCTATTTTTATCAGTCCAGCTTTCGGGACAAATTTCAGAGCTTAAACCTTGAGAGTTTTCTTTACGTAATCTGAGAGATTCCTTACAGGTTTCAAGACCTTGCTTAGCGATTATAACATGCAGTGACCGCATTTATCTTTTCGAGTTCGGCCGAGGCTATTTTTAGGGTTTGCATGTCAAGGTTTTTCTTTCCATGTTGGCATATTCCTTATGGGTTTTCGCGAGCTTGGCGATGATGTGACTTATCTGAAAGCGGAGATGGTCACTTTCGGTAAAGGAACTTACTATTTTTTAGCGGTGCTTCGGTAGCCTCCGGCACCGGAATCCGCGAGTACGTCGCAGCGCGAGGAGCGAACAAAGCGAAATCATTTGATACATCACGAGTAAATTAGGGTTTCCAGCTTCGGAGCCTGAAAAGAGGGGTAAAAAGTCAGAATTTTCGAAAACCGGTGTAAACCATTGCGATCAACATCCTTCAGGCTATCTGCTGATAAAATTTCAAGTCAAATGGAGCACTTACTATTTATAGTAAGTCATTTTGGAAACAAGCTAAAAATAGCAAGTCAGGTGCATGCGCCGTTGTCAGCAGGCAGGTCACGTGGTGAGGAGCGGCTCATTCAAATTTCAAGTCAATCGGAGCAGTGGAACTATCAGAAGCAAGCAGTTGCTATTTATAGCAAATCACCTTCAAAAATGGGCAAAAAATAGCAGGCCAACTGAAACTGGCAGTGTCGACAGGGTAACAAGGTTGTAATTATGCAGTGTTTGAAATTTCAAATCGTTCTGAGCTTCACAGATGCAAAATTCAGAGGGCTTACTATAAATAGCAGGGCATGGATAAACAGGTGAAATCATAAACAAAATTCTAAGTCTGAAGCTTCATCCTGCAGCCATGGCAAAATGCGCCATCCTTGAGGGGTTGCTAAAAAATTTTCTAAGTGTTAAGTTCATCCTGCTCCCTAGGCAAAATGCGCCCTCATCAGGCTGGAAGTCAAGAAAATGTTTAAGTGTTGGACTTCATCCTTCACCTAGGCCAAAATGCGCCCACCCAGCAACAAAGTCAAAGAAAGTCAACAATTTTCATCCAGTAGCTATGCCAAAATGCGCCCACCTTGAGAGTTGAATAGCAAAAAAGTTTCTAAGTATAAAACTCATCCTCCTCCACTAGTAAAATGCGCCCAAATTCACAAAAGGTCAAAGAGTCAACAGTTTTCATCCTGCAGCCTATGTGAAATGCGCCCATCAAGCAAGAAAGTCAACAAATCAAAGTTTTTCATCCTCCTCTCACCCCAAAATGCGCCCACCTTGAAGCATGAAAGTTTAAAAAAAATGGCTAAGTTAAAACTCATCCTGCACATATGCCTAAATGCGCCCATCCTTCACCCTTGCTAAAATGCGCCCAAATGAAGAAAAGTCAAAGGAGTCAATGATTTTCATCCTTCTCCCTATGCAAAATACGCCCAAGTAAGGGCATGTAAAGACAAACACTCATGCAAAGTTCGAATTCATGCAAAGAACAAAAGGACAAGGCGTGTGCATGAAGACAAGAAGGAAAAAGACAAAGGTATCCATGCAAAATTAGAAGACAAAGGCGTTGAAGGCCATGTAATGACAAAGTCAAGACAAGGTGGCGTGGTTTTATCCTATTCAAAGTGTGAAATGCGCCTAAGGAAGAATTGAAGGTAAAGTGAAGGCGTTGAAAGTGTGAAATCCTTCTTCAAGTGTCAAGTGCGCCAAAGTAAGGTGAAAGGTGGCAATGATAAAATATGGATGGCGTTGGAATTAAAATGTCCCTCATGATATCAAAAATGCGCCCAAGGTGGTGAGTGTTATAAGATGTTAGAAAATACTCCAAGACGGGTTAGGTGGTGAGACAAATTGCTAAGGCGTGGTGGAAATAAAATAAGCTAGGCGTTGGAAACTTAATGGAAAATATTGCTAGGCATGGTGAAGTTTAATTTTCACCCTCAAGTTGGATATGCGCCCAAGTTTAAAAGGGAGTCAAGGGCGTTGAAATTGCAAGGTGTTGATGATAATTGCTAAGGCGTGGGAATTTAAATGTCTTTCAAATGTGAAGATGGTAAGTGGTGGAAATAAAATATGCTAAGCGCCCTCATGAAGATTTTCTAAGTAAAGTTGATGATTTTCTCACAGGCAAAGATGAGCAAGATTGAATAAAAACTTTTCAGGCGAAAAATTTTCTAAGGCAAATTTTCAAAATGCAAGGTGATTTAAAATTTCTCTACGGCAAAATATTTTCTTCCTTAGAAAATACGCCTGGACATGAAGGTGATGAAGTTTTTCTTGAAGCACGAGCGGGATTGCCAATGATGAAGTCAGAAAATGTTGGTAGTGCAGGAACAATAAAAATTTTCCAAGTCAGAGCAAAGAAATACTTCAGGATCGAAGAACAAGAATAAATTTGGTGAAAGAATATTTTCTAAGGTGCAAAATTCAAGAAAATTAAATGAACCCGTTCGTTGTGCACCCATGCGTTTTACGCGTTCTGAAGGAAATTTTCTTCTCGGTATTAAAGATTATCGATGAGGAATGGATTTTAAGGTCTTCCACAGCTTGCCGAGGTTTCTGTGATAAAGATTTCAAATGGGCACCAGGTTGACGAATTTTCCTAAAATTTGAGAAAATTTTCTAAGGCAGGGAAGAAAATGTGTTTTCAAGATAAAAATATGCCTTGGGGGACGAATTTGAAATTGAGTGCCTAGATAATTTTTTATCAAATTCCTGATGAAAGCATTTTTCTCGAGTCTGAGCTGGATGAAATATCAAAAGTGAAGTACGCCCAGGCAAAAGACAAGATGGGTTGAAAATTTGGCCACGGCACGAAGAATTTGAACGCGAAGTTGGCTAAGGAAAAACGATGAGTCCTTGAAGATCAAAGCGTGAAAATTGGGTAAGTAAGGTAAATTCATATGATAAAGTGTTCTAATGCTCTTCTCCTTGCTTGTTTTGCAGGAGGAGCATTCGAGACCAGCCCGGTGATGACAGAGTGATGAAGCAAGTGATTCAAGGCGACATCTCAACCTCAAGGAAGAAAGTTGCAAGAGAAAATGGCTGAGTGTTGGGACTTAGTATAACTCAAGATGGAGAAAAGAGTGGAAGTTAGAGCAAGGTTGAAGAATAGCGTCAAGAGAAAAGAAAATCAAAAGCGAGTTGAACTCGAGATTCTATCAAATTTTTATTATTATCGAGGAGGCAATCTTAAAAGACTCTTTACCCTCCTCCAAGCGATCAACAGAATTGGCTGAACGCGAAGATCGAGAACAGTGTGAACGCGTTTCAAAGATGGAATCTTCTAGAAGGATGATGGACATTATGGCTCATTTATTACCCCACTCCTTTTGGTGGCGGTTTTTAGGGCAAATCTTGTTTAGGGCTAAGGTGGCGCGATCCTAGCCATCCAGTCGATTGTAATCTGAGCCGTATGTTGGACTTGGCCATCTATAAAAGGGGGAGTCCCCCTCATTTGTATCTCATTAGACATAGAAGTAGAAGTTAGACAGTAGAGAGTAGAGGGGCAACTTAGAAGTAGCTTAGTATAGATTGATAGTGTAGTTTGAAGAAGAGGGAAAGTTTTCCCTTGAAAACTTTGTAAGAAATTGTTGTGAACACTCTCTCAATACAAGAGTTTTTCATTGATGGTGAATTTCGTCTTTGTTGTAGGTAGCTAGCAAGGTTTCTTCGTCCTTCCGATTCAAATGGTAGCGTAAAATAGTTCAAAGTAGTATAATTTTCATTCCATGCAAGTAGATTTTAGCTGTGGAATGTGGTGTTTGATCTAAGCAACTTCGTCTATCCATACCACTAGTGTATTTGCTAATGGTGAATGGGCCTTGTGTGGTCAACTGGAATATCATGTACTTAACTTCGATCATGATTTGTATGTCTATATGCGTCGTTGTGATGGTATTTTCATGCTAAGTTGTGATCTGAACACCTTGAACTACTCCTCTGAAGATTGCACCGACTCCGTGGAAGCTGTCCGAGGCGAGGCAAAGCGAAGTTTGGTTGAAGTTTGCTGAAGTTGAGCTCCATATCCCGCACTTAGAATAGATTTAGACTCTCTAAACCTTACCCCATTTCATTCAGTACTTTCTGGTTAGGATAGGAAACCCGCGCTTCATAGACAAATCTTTTGAGCATTTGAATTCCTTTCTCCGCTGCCGAACAATTCCATAAGTCCCCTTGAAATACCAGCAAATCACATCGAGCCAACTGAGCCTATT
>VDFB02119155.1:0-27402 GCA_007258455.2 Sequoia sempervirens
GAGTAGAGATTGGGCCAGAAAATTGAATGGATACATCGCAACTGACTTCTCCCACATGTGGCTTCCATGGAAGGGAGTTCCAAATCAGATAAAAATTGAAAGTACACCACGGCTCAAATTAATGATCACAGAATGTGGTGAAAACAGTGATATCTTGTTCGTGGAAACTGATTTGGGTTCGTACAAACCCGTCAAAAGGGAGGCCCTTTTGCTACAGGGCCCGAAAGAAGAAAAGTTTTTAGAAGATACGCCTACCTTCACCGGAGTGTTGATTGAAAATGATTCAAGTAGGAATGAGAATGAAGGGACGTTCAGAAATTATGTGTTGAAAGATATAAAGAATGAGACAGAAAATGCCTCCCTCCAGGACTTGTCATTACCCAATCCATGTGGAGTGCCCGAAGCCTTCCGTTCAGAGAACACAGGTGCCATGAGTAAGATCTCCATGGAACAAGTTCCAAATATGACTCCACAAGACACTCTAGAGGAAGAATGCGAAGAAGTCAATTGGGGAGAAGATCGGATTCAAACAAGGCCATCTCAGTCGACGCACTTGGAGGAGAAAAGAGATGAATCTTTGGAAGGTATGGCTGAATATCAAAGGGTTATGAACAAATGGATCGACAAAACATGGTTGGACCCCTATCAAGATTCTGAGATCCTGGGAGATGATGCATTTAAGTTACGAACAAGAACGAGAGGGGATATCCCATTGCTAGGTGATGGGAGATTCCTCAAGCATTATTTCCAACCCTAGGTTCTCTCCGAGAGCCTACTTTGTAATATATTAGATTAGATTTGCTTTCCTGTTTGCTTTTTGTTTGCTTTCCTGTTTTCCTTTGTTCTGTTTTGGTTTGTTGCCCTCTGGGTTTTTGGTTTGGCGTTTCCGTCCCTTGAGTTGTCCACTCAAGTGGTTTTGGTTTGGAATGGGCAAGGATTTAGGGTTTCCCATTGCGGTGAGGGTGATGATGGTTTCATTCTCACAACGTGGTTTCTTTCACTGGAATTTGTGCAAATTTTGAAAAGCCAAGGTTGTCTTCCTCTTGTCATCATCCAGTTTTGATCGAGCTCGTCTCGGGAGGTTAACCCGCTATTGTGTCTTAACACGAGTCTAAAGACCTTAAAAATCTTACCTATCTCCATTCTGAGTCATTTTGGTTTCTTGGGAAAGGTCTTAGCAGGTGAAAATCTTACATCTTGCTTCAGCGCCACTACAATTCTCAAACCCATTGGAGGCTTCGTTGCCTGCCAGCCAATTGAGGAATTGACGGAGAAATCAAACGAAGAAAAAAGAGAATGTGCTTAAAAGAAATATCTGAAAACAAAAAAAAATGAGAAATGAAAAATGAAAGAAATATCATGAAATATTGGTTTTGGGAACATACGAGTAACTCCACCGGGGCTATGGACGCCCGGCCGGCAGTGGAGCAATATTCGTGAGAATTGTAGCGACAATCTCGTCGGGGCTATGGACGCCTGACTAGCAGCGAGGCAATGTCCAGGATGCTTTTGAAGTTAAGATATTTATATAACCTGCTACGGCCGATTCCGGAAGTCGATATGGTTTAGAGATGGAACGAATGCACACACTCACAGGGTCTTAGATGAAAGTGTTCTGATCCAATATTGGATTCTTCTCCCCTTTTGAGTAAGTGTCTTTCCTGTATGATGGTTTGATTAGGGTTTCTTGTGTGGAGGTTGTGATTGCTCGTGAATTGGTGATTGAACTGCGAATTCCTTCTGGGTTTTCTGTGGGCTTCGCAGTGATATGTTTCTCTTGGCATTCTGAGCACTTTCTGGAATTTACTATTTTTAGTAAATTCTATTTCTGGCAGTGGTCCTTTTGGTCTCGGCACAGTTGACTTTCCTCTTCAGTCGACTCAATTGGTTTATTCAGATTCCGGCCTCGGGATGCAGTTTCGGAGAGATAAGTTCATTTTACTTAAATAACATTATATTTTAATGTTATATTACCCCTTGGCCTAGTCTCTTGACTTAATGTTGTAGAAGTTGTGAAAGCCAAATTCACAGACCCCAAAGATCACCTGCATGCAAATACCCTGTCACAGAAAGAAGAGATGGAGACAAACAAGCAAGGGTGCTCTGAAAGCTGAAAAATGTATTCAACCGAGAGAGAGATAAATTACAATGATGAATCCTTATAAAAGGATATTGTGCAACTCTAAAAGAAACCCTAATAGGTAGACATTTAATAATTAATATAATTATTAAATGTCACAAAATGCAACTAAAGTGAAATCTTAAGAGAGGAATAAAGGTAATTTAATCAACATGATTAAATTAAAACCTTTACTCTAACACCCCCCCTTAAGATGAGCAAAAGTGCAGTTACAAACATGTGCAAAGAAAGCAAAGGTAACTACAATGCAAGAAAGTAAACTTGGGTCCAACAAGGTCTGATCAGGTACCCAATTACAACCAAATCTCTGTAAAGTGGAGAAATAGAGAAAACCTCATGGGAAAAACTCTACTCCAAAAAGAGATGAAATAAATAAATGCACTAATAACAGAAGGATAGGAGGTGGGATAAACATAAGACCCCCATAGACAATTTCTATCATATAAGTACATGTACAATGGTCTCCATAGGAGAAAAAGAAAGAGACTAGAAGGCCCCCCACAATGAAGAAACTCGTGCATATGGATGCCTGAGGTAGAATCCAGAAAGAGATCCTGAAGCGGCATATAATATTCCTCCCCTTGGGAAGAAACAGATCCAAAGGACAATGTCGAAGAAACCCTATGAAAAGAGAAGAACCAAGATGTCTCAAGATGTGTGCCATGATAGGATGCTGAAGAATCTCTCTGTCTGAACTGAAACAAAAGATGTCAAATCCAAACTGAACTGCAGACTCAAAAACTGCAACCTCTGAATGCACAGATGATGGTGGGCTAACAACTGGAATATGGCTGTCAACAAAGAGGAGCTGAAAATCAAAAGTAATCTCCGACTTCAATATAGGACTCATAAAAACAAAGACGAAATGCCTGCAAGATAAGAATCCCAAGTAGCCATGTCCGAAAGATGTATGATGTCCTGCTTAGCTAAATCAATAGGAGCCAAAGAAGAGGCAATATCAAACTGATCAAGAACAACAGGAGAAGATGTTGATACAAGTATAATCTCAGTCTGAAGAGTAGGAACTGTGAGACAATCCTCTAATTCATCAGAATATGTAAGGGTGTCTAAATACTGAAGCTCCTTTAAAGTATCATGATCAAAGGGTGCATTCTCTCTCCAACCAATGGGTACAAGACAATCTGAAGTAGGATCCTCTGGGAATGGAGAAAGACTGGGGTCTCCATAGATCTCCCAAAGATGTGTCCAAAGTGAGTGAGGACAATCAATGCCCGATATAGCCCACATAGTGTCAGAATCAACACTAGATAATATAAGTCCTACTATGTGATTTCTAATGATATCCCAAGCTAGTTTTCCCTTTGAAGTTGCTGGTTCAGGTATGAGATCATACAAATAAGGCAAAAGATTAAGCCACCTACAGTGTGCAAGTATGCCCTTTGCCCATGACTCATAATTACCCCATTCCAAAAAAATAACTGAAGGGTGAGTAGAAAAACTCATGATAACTCTTCAAATTAACAAATCTGAGACTAACTGACCTTAATACTGATAAATCAGATCAAATAAAGCCATCCCACGCAAACAAATCATTTCCAAGTGCTGAAACGTCCAAGTAATTGACAGATGTGTGAAAACACATAATACTGAATAAAAAGTACCTGGTGCAGATTCTAGAAAAATAAATGACATATCTGGAAAGAGCACAGAAACCCCTTTCCAACGCCTATTCGTTTGTGAAAAATGGAGTCCGTATGCAAAAGATATGGCTCCGGGAGTGCAAAAAACAAGTTCTGACTTTGATTGAGGAAAAGAGCATCAAAACGGAAAAAACAGGAAATCAGACCTGATCCATCAGAACGGCGCCGGAACCAGCTTTCCAACACTTATTTTCATTCGAAAATACGAGCTAAAACGCCCGAGATATGCCCATTTTACTAAAAGTACCCATTTAGGCTTTAAACCAAAAAAAATTCAGTTGAACCTTCATGCACGAAAATCGAGGCAGAAATCAAAGGGCACGAAAATCAAGGCAGCTCAAAATTGATGCAGTGACCAAAAAGATGAAAAGAAAATCGTCTCATCCGTACGGATCCGTACAATCGTACGGATTTTTTTGGCAATTTTTTTTTAAATTCCCCAAAAACACTAAAAAATCAATTTTCAGCAAACCCTATCATATTTTATATGAAAATAGGGGTTTTTGGGCCTTCTGAGCGCACCTATGAGGTCTTTTTTTCACCAACATGCACCGTTTGAGAGATCAAAGTGAAAATTTCTTAAAAAATGATGGAAAACCTCTCTGATCTGGCAAACAAGAACTAGAATGAAACCCTTGCATAGAGAAAACTTTCAAGAAGATATGAAAGCTACAGATATTCTCACATCAATAATTACAATGAGATCAAATCCTTATGAAAAGAGATCAAGAAACCCTAAAAGGGAAACCCTAGTGTGCACACTTAATAATTAATAATTAATTAATTATTAATGTGCCTAAGTTTAGCTTAAGTAACTAAAGTGATAAGTGACTTAATTAATTAACCAATATGATTAAATTAATTAAGTAAAACAACTTATTACTCTAACACCCCCCCTTAAGATGAACTTAGGAAGTAGCTAAAACACTAAGAAAAAGATGCATGAAAGCAAAGATGGGTCCCGACAAACAAGGCCAAGTAAGGTACCCATGTACAAACAAAAGATCTCTATAAAGCGGAGAAATAGAGAAAACCTCATGGGAAAAACTCTACTCCAAAAAGAGATCAAAGGTGATTGAAGGACTGAAAAGCCTCCAAATCAAGGAAATGTCCAGAAAAAGAAGAACATGTAGAACATCACAGAAGCATGAAGAAGCTGCAAACTCTATCAAAAGATGACTGCTAGGGTGCCGAAGAATCTCCTCTGAAGATATGATGATCGGGATCAAGAAGACAACAATCAATAGTTTGAAGAACACTAATCAATTGAGAATGGAAGATTCCTTCCAAGGCGAAACCAAAGAAGTATTAACACCAATAGTAGAAACCCCCCCATAATGCTGAAAAGGGAGAGGCGTGACAGGTACACTGAAACTGAATGCCAGAAAGTAGTGCATGAAGAGGAACCAAGAGCATCTGAAAAAGTGGTGTGCAAAACAAAGCACACATGCATCAGGCTGGAATCATATGGATCCACTGTCGTCGTGGAGGGACACGCACCGGACAAAGGTGTGATGGCAAAAACAAAGCCACTACACAACCCCCCCATGGCACTTTATAATATAGTGCAAGTACAAAATATGGCACAAAGTGATGTGCAAGAAACCCAATACTACACATACAATGCTGAGGCACTTTATCTTAGTGCGTTTACAAAAGAGAAATACATGCAAAGTGAGCCCATAATGTCTACAATGTCCAAATAGGACAACATGCTGAAATACAATTCTCTTACAGAAAAAGAGGAAATTGGTAGCACCATGATGAAGTACACGAAAAAACATGCAGTTTCAAAAAAAACGGCACCCAAAAATGTGTCCGGATGCAGAAGATATGGCCCGTCAAAGTCTCCAAAACGAGAACTGAACAGTAACAGCACTGAGAAAATAGAATTCTGGAAAAAACCAGAAGTCAAAAATGGAAAATACTTACACCACTGTGAAGAGCACGAAATTCCACCCCATTTCAAAAAAAATTGCACTGAAAAAGCCCACCGTATGGCCAAGATATGGCCTCTGGAATATTGCGTGCAAATTTGAAAAACCCAACGGAAAGGGGCTAAGTGGGCAAAAAGTGATCTCCGCCAAATTTAGGAAAAACACCACCAGATCTAGAGGTCCGCCAATTTTAGTGATTTTGGAAAAATTTCTCCAATTGCATGCATTAGAAGTTGTGAAAGCCAACTTCACAGACGCCGAAGATCACCTGCATGCAAATACCCTGTCACAGAAAGAAGAGATGGAGACAAACAAGCAAGGGTGCTCTGAAAGCTGAAAAATGTATTCAACCAAGAGAGATAAATTACAATGATGAATCCTTATAAAAGGATATTGTGCAACCCTAAAAGAAACTTATTAAATGTCACAAAATGCAAACTAAAGTGAAATCTTAAGAGAGGAATAAAGGTAATTTAATCAACATGATTAAATTAAAATCTTTACTCTAACAAATGTTGTTTTAAAAGGTGGTCTTTAAGGGGTGGCGCCATCATTGAGTTAATTTTATAATTATTAAGGTTGAATTAAAGCCTTAAGGTTGGACGCCATTATTAAAGTGATGAATTTAATTAAAAAATCAAAATTGAAGCTTTGAAGAAAGGGACGCCATCCATTGGAGGATTAGGGTTTGACTCAGAAAGGAAGATTAGGGTTTCGAGAAGGTCAACGGCAAATTATAAAAGGAAGCCTTTGGTTCTCTTTTCATTATCTTTTGTCTATAGGAATGTTATGCTACCGGATTGACTTTGGGATTGCTTCGAGGAATGTACGCCTCCTAGCTTGGCATTGTTCTCGCTTGAAAGATAGCGACTAGTGGTGAGATAGTGTAGCTTGTGAGATTTGTATTGGGATTTCTGCATTGTAATCATTGTGAGGTTTTGTTGATCAGCTTTATTGCATATTAGATAGATTTTGGAGTTGCATTTTAGTTAAAACAGATTGTTGTTTTAATTCATAAATCAAAAAATACAAAAAGAGTCATTCTGGGTATCGTTTGTATCTCTCTGTCTGGTAGGGGCGACCCTTTGTCCCAAGTTACAAATTTTTTAGAGAAGTCTGGAATTTTTAAAGTGAAATCACCCTTCTTGCTGGGCCGTACCTTCTTACTTTGTCTTGGGATTCGTGCATAATTCATTTAGGGCCTTTTGATCAGTTTTCAGTGTTCCAGTTTGGTCGCCATCATCCTAGGACCATATTGCATTTCGTCTCGTGGAATATGGTTGAGTTTGGAGTGAGTTGTGAATGAATTTGTGAGATATAGGGCTGCTGTTCATACAAGCGGAAACAAGACTGTCATAAATCAGATTATTAGGTTGGCCTTAATAGTAGAGTTTCTGATCAAAGCTTTATTATTCATTGAAGGGAATTCAATATATATTATTGCAGCTCTATTTACACTTTGATTCACATTGATAGCAAGGCATTATCTTTCATATTGTAAGCTGACAGTAGTACTGACAGCAGTTGTTATTCTTGCTTATCATGATTTGTAATGCTCAACTTTACATTCAGTAATTGCAATTGTATTTCCTTTACCTCCGCCCTATGGTAGCTCCTTTCCCACTCTGGGTTAGAAAGCACATTCTGGGTGTCGAGTTACTTTCAGCATTCTTGCTTATTTCCCTTCAAAGCATTGTAATTCTTAGCACTCCGCCATATGGTCGCCTCAATTCCATACTGGATTGGGTAGCACATACTTGGTGTTGAGTTTTATTTTAGTACTTGTAGTGGTAGAAGACCCTCTGACCATGTGATCGTCCTTCGCGGACACATTCTTGGTTAGAGTTCTTGTTTCAGCATTTCCGTTAAGATCCTCTGACCAATGCTCACACCTTGCCCACATCGGGATCCTGGTGTACATTCTGGTTAGAGTTGCTTCAGCATCGTTTTGGTTTAGAGCTAACCTTAATGGGTGCGTATTGTTTGTAATTTGCAATTGAAAAAAAATAAAAAAAATGGCTCGGAATATTTCAGCTTATTTGATACATTGTGTAACTTGTATTTTGCGTAAAATGTATGCTTTTTAAAAGGAAATTAAGTATTTTTTTAAGTTGCCAAGTTTTGCCAAGTTGCTAAGTCCAAGTCAAACTTGGGTCTGCCGAGTCTGCTTTTGCAACTATGGTTTAATTTTTTTTTGTAGCCATCCTATTGTTGTCCCCAAAATTTTGGAAATTTTTTGCCATCCCCAAAACTATGTCCCTATGCTCCCTCATTCCAAAAACTTGGGGTCCATTTAAACTCTATACATTTTCTACTTGTGAGTTTGTTGGTGGAAAGTGTGGTCCATAGCAAATTGTCTTGTTTTATTTTCAACCTAGGTTTCTAAATTTAGCCATTGAAATGGGTATATCCTATGGAACTTGGCTGACAAGTGCCCTTGAGGAACATGTTTATGAGTGCTGTATTTATTTTTGTTGGTTTGGTAACTGTACATATGTTACTTTTTGACAGATAAAGGCGTTGTCCAATGTTAAGGAAGAAGTTTATGCTGCATTGGATTCTTTTATTGCATGGGAGGTGGAATTTCCTCTTATTACTGTAAAGAAGGCTTTGAAAAAACTTCAAGCAGAGAAGGAATGGAAGCGAATAATTCAGGTAATCACTTCAATTTCTCTTGCTTTCATTGTTACTATGAAATATGTACTAATGATAAACAAACAATAGCTTAAGAAACTGAAAAAATATTATTTCTTTTCTGTCACTTTCTTCTTTCTTTGAAGGCTTTGAACTTATTCTTTTACTCATATTTTTGTATTTTTGTTTATTTTTTAATTAAATCTCTCGTTTATTTTTTAATTAAATCTCTCGTCATTGATATGTGATCAGAAAAATGATGAGAGTTCTTATGAAACTAATTAATAGTATTGCAAAATATTAGCAATTCAGAGGAATAATATGTGAATCATAAAAGATAACGTTGATACTAACAGTGGTGCACAGCTCCAAAAGACAATGACAAATCACAAAACTATAGCTTCTTATAATCGTTGGATGTCCAGTTTGAGAGAGTCCATCTCAAACAATTATCTAGAATTGGATATCCACAAACAAAAGATAATTCTGCACACAATGAGTCTTTGACTGATTATGGGATTCTCATAAATATATCAATTGGGTAATATTCTTCCTATTTATTATGCTTGGTATGTATCAGTACTTCCCCTTTCAAATGCTTTCACCTTATGCATTTGTCAAAATCAAATTGTAAGACATCCTTATAGTTGCATGAAATTGTTATTGATCATACATTCACTGACCTTAATTGGTGTCGAGCTATGTCTTCTTTGATTCCATCTGTTTTCCATATCTTTTCCATTTTGTTGCTTGTCTCAGCCTTTAATATTTCTTGTGAAATATTATCCTTTTGATTCTCTGAGTCCCTTTACCAATAATTCTGCTGAAAATAGTGATGTTAACATTTTTTTACTATTGTGATTGTTAACCTTAGTTGAGTTAGTTTGTTCACATTCTATTTACTTGTTTTTGGCTTTTATGATAGTTAGAATGTTGTTGTACAACTTTTTTTTGGCATTGCATCTTGAAACATATTATATCTGTCTGAGGACTCGCAAGGTTCTTTGTTTACTTTGCATAAATGTGCATTATATTGGCATATGTTGGAGAAGAAACAAGGAACTGTCCTAATATACATGGCAACCTCTAGAGGGAGAGGAAGAACTGTTAATCTGTGCCTTTGTACCAATTAAATATTCAACATTTGTACATTTTAAGCATGTAACATTTCTCATGGGGATTTGAACACAGGTCTCCACCATGCAAGACCTGATTATTTACCACTTGAGCTCAATCCATTTGACATTTGGATAGGAATATATATCTTCCTTTCCAATTTTCATTCAGACATGAAATTTTCACTCGCCCTTTTTATTTTTCATTTAGACTTGGAACTTTTGTCTAAGCTTATACTGCTTTTATTTGGACATAAAATATTGTCTTCCTATTTGATCTTCTTTTAGGCTATGAATTATATCTAGCTTTTATTAATTTCATTTGGGCAAGTATTTTAAGCAGACCTTTTGTGTATCCGATTGATTGCATTTAGGACAGGATTCTCTTCTGTCCATCCTTTATTAATTTATTTTGGTGTAGTCACAAGTGTTGCTTTTTTTTTTGGCAAAAAGATTATGTTATAAAGACAAAGTATTTAATAAATAGCTGAAATTAATCATTTTGGTAATAGATGCAGTAGAAAAATGTCATCATAACTGATACAAAAGATAATCATTATTGAATTTGACACAGTAAATTATATATGCTGAGGTGAAAAACTGAAATTGGATGCTTAAATGCTTCATCTGCACATATGTGGCAGCTTTGAATGCCAAATACAAGCTGTCCAACAGCCAATAGTGTTTTCAATCCTTGTGACTTCAGACCACAATTATTTGAGCTATCTTTGTACTTTGGAGAACTGCATTTTGGTTGAAATGTGCTTTTGAAATATCTGTCATGGTTAAACTGAACATTATAAACTGTGTAGCTAAGTTACCAGTCCTAGTATTGGTTCCATTCGGGTTTGAGGGTTTGGTTTGTTGGTGTTTCAATTAGCACCTCTGGAGTGCTTATTGGAAACGGACAGCTATTGCAAGTGTTTTAGTAACTGCTCTTTGAATCATAGAGAGGAAGATCCCTCTTTGCTGATGTTTTGCATAAAAAGTGCAGTAAACTAAGGATCCTATCTTTTTTACTCAGCGGCAGGACACAAGGGTGCATAAACGCAATGCATTGCAGCTAAGGTTTTCTCTGGTTTCTATAGATCTTAACTACAACTAAACTGGATTTTAATCTATCCTATCTCCTCAAGATAAACAGAGCATGAGGGCATAGGAGCGGGAATGGATGGTTGGATTACTTGGGCCGACCGTCTCGCCAGAATGAGTCTGAGGCTCTGAACTCTTAGATCTGTGTTGGAATAAGGCTTTATGCAAGCAATCACTCTTTACGGTAAGATGGATCTCAGACTTTCCAAGGAGGAGGAACCCCTGTCTAAGATATAGGCTGGGAAACAACTCACTAGAAACAATAAATCACGATGATCTGGCTAACAGGATTCCCGAGGAGGTGACGACACCTGTCCAAAGTGTAGGCTGAAAGACAATTCATTACACAACATCAAACAATAACTATTAACATCAAAATATCCAAGGAGGAGGAACCCCTGTCCAAGGAGGAGATTGAAACAATAAGTTATAAGAACAAGACGTTTGGAAGAACTCAAATCTTTAGATCAAACTGCATGTGCCTTTCGATTTCCTTCTTCAAGTTTTCTCAACGAATTACAAAGAATTGGGACATGTAAAGGTACAAAATCATACACAATTGCTCATCAAACCAATTAACTCTCATCCAAGAGTGAACAAATATGCACTTTCAAACTTGTTGGCAATAATGGCGCAACAATTTTGCGTTGTAAATAAAGGTTAACAAATAATGAGCCCAAGGGTCTTATTTATAGAAACTCAAAGGAGTAGGCAACCCTAAAGTCTCCTTGAGTCAACAATCAGTTCTTGCCAATCAACAAGATTTATTCCTATGTCTAAAAGTAGGTGAGCAAGCAGTTAACTGGAAATCTACTTCAGTTAACTAAAACTAAACAAATAGTCAACCGGAAGTCTACTTCGGTTGATTGAAACTAAACTAAAAGTGAATTTAAATTACAAAATGTGCCTCCAAAATAGAGATCCACAATTAGTGGAGATCTGAGATAGACATCCATAATTGGTGGGATCTGACATGCATGATTAGTGGGACATGGAGTTAACTTGGAGTGAGGCATCAAGTTAACTCCTATTTTCCATTAATGCTATTTTGAAGGGTAGGACGTCCTAGGTGGGTGCTTTACACCTCACCACCTCCAGTCAACAGTTCTTCTAACCAGGCGTTGACTTCTTCTGCCTCTTGCAAACTGCTTTTGATATTTGATCTTCTTTGTAGCTGCGTCATCCAACCTTGTTGACATGGAATGTGGAAGGTAGTGTTGTAGTAACCGGTTGCGACTCTGTGTTTGGAATGACTATCTTTTGCATTTGGCTATCCATTGAACGGTGATGTCATTTACGCCTTCCAAGGCATCCATCTTGACTACGGGCTTCACTTGATGCATGTCTGTGTTGAGTGTTTTCAGAAAGTCGTGAAGTAGGACCATTTTGGTCTTGATTTCAACTTGAGAGTACTATATTATGAAAAACTCGATTGTTGACTATAAACATGGATATGTTCAGACAACTTTTGAAAACCCCTAAAAATAGCCACTCATCGAGAAGTATTTTTCCGAAAAAATATGACATGGGTATTGTTTGTGCTTGAATGCTGAACAAACCCAGTTCGTTTGATTTTCAAATCTGTGACTTTTTCGGAAAAATCCCTAAAAATAGGGGCAGCAAGTTTGCTGTTTCCGGAAAATTTCAAGAGATGGGTTTTGCTGAAAAACTGTGCTGATCATACCCAGTTGGCCAAATCTGTGATTGCCTGCTGTTTTCTGTGACATGCAAGAAGTTTAAGACAAAAGAGAGGAAGATTGGAAGTTATTTGCTGCCCTTCTATAAAAATATGCCTTTGGATGCAACCTCTGAGAAATTACCCTTCTGTGCAACTTGTTGGCGTTTAAATTTGCACCTATGGAATGCTTATTTGAAACGGACAGCTATGCACAGTAAAACTGCTCTTCAAATTAGGAGGGGAAGCTCCCTCTTGCTAATGGTGTTGAAAGAAAGTAAACTAAAAACTAAGTTGCCTATCTTTTTGATGAGCTAGAGCACAAGGTTTATTAAACACAAACGCCGCAACTGAGATTTTTTGTTTTAAGAACTTCAACTACGACTAACTTAAGCTAAAGACATTTGTAACTTCTCAAGTAATACACAGAGCAAGAGAAACTAGAAATGAACAAGGTTGATTCTCTGACAAAGTGCTTCAATAAACTCTTTTCCAAGAAACATCTACACACTTCAATGTAAGCTGAAATTAAGATCATAAAAGCATAACACAAATAACGGAAATCTGAGACGTTATATCAAGGCAAAGGAGGCTCATGATTTTATTTCTCAAACTTCTGGAACAAAATCTACTACTAACATGCCTGGAACAAGAGCTTGCAGCTAAAGAGGTTTGCAATCTTGTTCTTATACAATAGGAACAACAATTACAACAACTCCTTGTTGGCTAAAAGAGACTCAACAATTCGCTATCATAAAACAATTGAACAACACTTGAATAACAAATAGAAGGCACAATAGGCTCATTGTTTTGTTATCACTAGCATGGTTAAAGAAAACTAATGAGCAAAGGTTCTTATTTATAGGCAAGCAGAGGAATAGGGAACCCTAAAATCTCTTTGCTTTCACAATCTAGGGCTTGCTCAACAAGCAAGCTTTATTTATAAATCTAGAAAGAAGATAACATCTAACACCTAAGAAAGCAGAAATAGCGGGAAATGCCAACTATTACATTCATCTTCTTTCTCTTCTTCAAAGAATGGATAAGAATTGCTCCAAAAATAGAAAGAAAGCGGAAATAAAGCTTCTAGATGAAAGCTTGCTTTAAATCTGAATGACATTTGCCAAAAAGTAGGAAACTGTGTCCCAGTTCGGTGCATCTATCCCATCAATAGCAAAATTTTCTTTTTTCGGTTTTCCAAGATATCTTCTCCATTCACAATTGATCTCAGGAAATCTTCAACCTCATTGGCCGCCTTTTCAAAATTTGCTGACATCATCAAAATATGACTCATTCTCCCGCCAACTGGATTGCTGCTATCACAGTTGCGAACAACACTCTAAAATTGAGCTTGCACTTCATCAAGTCCGACGGAGGCACCATCTTCAAGACTATACCAAGAAAGAATCTCTATGACAAACTCATTAGTGAAAAAGAGAGCTTCGATCACCCTTTGTCTGTAGGCAATAAACTCTTTTGATATCCTCTCGTAAGTTTTAACTTTGAAAACATGACACTCTCTCCAAGCAAGGATCTGCCTCTTGTGCTCTTTTGAAACTGCTGAACCATAGGATGTATCTAAATCAACAATGATGATTTCATGCCTTGGTTTTACTTCAGTTACTGTTTGTTTGAACCCTTGGATACCTTGACGTAGCTCATGAGCGTTTTCTCTCAACTGAAACATCCGTGCCAAGATCTCCTTTCCTCTAACAATGAAACTCTCGATCCGCTCCTGAGTTTCTTTCCCACAAATGACCAGCTGTCTCAACTGATGATGATCAACTGGTGTCTCTAAAACCTGGGGCAGCAACTGGGTCGCCTGTGAAGAACCATGGACAAGGTTAGAAATATAAAGCCTGAGCTACTGTATTTCAGCCTTGAGGGCTGCTTTGTCTTCTCCATCCTTGAGCACTCTTTCTTGAAGACTTTCAGACACAACTCTCAATAGACTCACATCTGCATGTTTGGTATTTCTACCAAGATTAGCCTTGACCATCACAAAGTCATCCATATTTACCTCATCCCTGTTCTTGCCCTCTGGGGGTAATGCAGTCTCCATGACTATCTCACTGTTAGGATTTCTTTCCTAATGAACTTGCTTCTTTGCTTTCTTCTTAGGAGGTTCCTGATAAATGTTATCAAGGTCATCAAAATTCACCTGATATGAAGGTCTTCTCCTCACCCTTCCCGAGGAGTTCTCAAGCCAAGATACGGTAGTATCTTTACTAACTTCCTTAGGAGGTACAATTGCAATTTCTTCATCATCTTCAATATCAAGGTCGATGTGGATTGGTGAAGACCCTGTCAGTGGTATAGAGTAATGTGCTAAGGGCGCTTCTTCCGTCTCCTTCTGAGGTATAGGTTCTTCTGGAGGAGGTTTTGCTTCAACTATTGATGGCTCCTGTATGACTATGCTTGAGAAGTCTAACCTTCTTACATTTTTGGTTGACCTGCTTCCCTTCACACCATCTTGAGACTGACTCACGCCTTTTCCTTTTGATTGTGTAATGTCCCCATTTTGCGAGCATCAGAGTTTGGTGGATTTAGCTTATTCCTGACCCTTGTAGGCTAATATGTTTGGATAGAGGGTCCCGTGTGGCAGTTACTTGGTGATTAGAGACATTACTCTTCAGGTGGATTCAGGTTTTGGCCTTTGCACAGGTTATTTGACTCAGATTGTGTAATGATCCGGACAATTTTTTTTTTTGTTTTTTAGCAATGAGATTACAATTCAACACGCACCCATTAAGGTTAGCTCTAAACCAAAACGATGCGGAAAGTAACTCTAACTAGAATGTACACCAGGATCCCGATGTGGGCAAGGTGTGAGCATTGGTCAGAGGATCTAATGCAGATGCAAACTGAAGGGAACTCTAACCAAGAATGCGCCTGTGCAAACGAGCATATGGTCAGAGGATCAATGCATGATGAACAGAATGTAACCCTAACCAAGAATGGCGCCGAGTGATGGCGAGCAAATGGTCAGAGGGTCCCTAAACTATATAACTGAAAGTAAATAGGCGGCAAGCCAGCCTCTTCCACTTATGCAACGGGTATTACAATAAGTAGATGGAAGATAAAATGGAGAATTGCTGTTAGTACTACTAAACAACTTACAATATATCAGAATGCTTTGCCAGAGCCCAATATTTCAAGTTCTTCAATGCTGCAATAACCTAGAAGACTTTCACATTGCATAACCAACCCCTCTAAACTCAGACTACTCACAAATCTGCAATTACATATGACTGATATAGCAGACCAGCGACTAAAATGAGTAATCAGCAATAGCATAACTCAACCAAATGCACATATCTAGCTCATAACTCAACCAAATGACGAGATATCAGTTGCAACAAGCTCTAAGAATGATGGCGCCCATGTTAAGACAAAGAAACCCACCTAAAATACCTCTATTTATTTTTGCACGGAAACCAAGGCTCACCCAAATGGTACGGCCCAGCAGCAAGGGTGATTTTGCTCTATAAAATTAGACACTTTAATAAAATCTGCAAATTAGCTAGAATGGTCGCCCCTCATAAACAGAAAGATGGAAACAATACCCATAACGATAACATTTTTATTTCTCGAGTTATGAGTAAATCTTACATTCTTCAATGACATTCAACAACTCCAGAAATGAGACAGAAAATGCAAAACTAGAACTCCAAATGCAAATACTAAACTGAAAATGTAAATCAAACCTATTACAAGCTAACCTCTCAACTAGTTGCTATCTTTCAAGCAAGAAGATGAGCCAATGCTAGGAAGTGTCCTTTCCTCGAAGCGAATCCCTGAAGACAATTCAGTAGCATAACGATGTAGTAGACAAAAGATCCCAAATGAAGAGCTGAGGCCAGAATAAATAGATGTGAGAAGAGCCTTCTAGAACCTTCAAGAAGGGCGCCCAAACCCTAATTTTGAATTCAAACACATTCCCTCCAAAAGTGGCATCCTTTTTCCTTTTAATCAAATATTTCACTTTTTAAATAAAAGTCAATCTCCTCAAATAGGCGTCCATTTCTCTTAGCTCAATATTTGACTCTTAAAATATAATTTATCTCTCAATGACGCCTTGACCCTTTAGGTCCCTTTTTTTAAAAACAACATAAAGTTGTACTGCTAGGCAAAGGGAGTTATAATATGAAAATATAATATTATAATGAAAAATACTTATCTCTCCAAGAAAAATGCACCCAAGGCCAAAAATTGAAGTGCCAGCTGAACCAACTAAAGAAGAAGACCAATTGAACTGAACCCAACCTGTCCACTGCTAAAAATAGAATTTACTAAAAATAGTAAATTCATGAAGTTGCTCGGAATGCCAAACTGACCATACCACCGCGAAGCTCTCTGAAAACCCAGAAAGAATCCGCAATCAGAATTCCAAACTTCAAGCAACAACCTCCTCAAAATTAGGAAACCCTAATTTCACCATCCGAGTAGCCTACGGGTCTTCGGAATAGGCCAACGGTCAATAGAAACGATCACATTTGAGAAGGGGACATTACAGTCCGCCCTCCCCAAGATTGCTTGCCCTAAAGCAATCGCAAGTCTGGATGCTGTAGAATCTCCTCATTCTCCCAAGTAGCATCCTCCAAAGGTAAATTCTTCCACTTCATCAAGTACTCTTTGATTGTTCTCCTCCTCAAAGAACGCTCTCTGGAATGAATAATCTCTTCTGGAATCAAAGTCAATTGCCCTTCTTCATCCAAGGGAGGCAACTGTGATGAAGCAACAACATTGTGTCCAAGTTCCTTTTTGAGGCGAGACACATGGAAAACGTTGTGGACCTTACTACTCGAAGGTAGTTCCAACTCATAAGCCACTGCTCCAACCTTTCTGACAACTTTGAATGGCCCATAGAAGCGTGGTTTAAGCTTCTCAGCTCCACTCTTCTTGAGTGTAGACTGTCTGTAAGGCTGAAGTCGAAGATAAACCATATCACCAACCTCAAATGAACGCTCAACACGCTGCTGATCAGCGTACATCTTCTCCTGATTTTGTGCCATTTGAAGGTTGTTCTTTAAGGATTTCAAAATGTCTTGACTTTGCTGCAAGCAATCCTTGGCTTGAGGAGCTTTGCTATCACCAAACACCAAATCAGCAAAGCTAGGAGCCTCATAACCATAGAGAGCCATGAATGGAGACATCTTTATTCACATGTGGAAGGACGAATTGTAGCAATACTCTCCAATGTGGAGCCATTTCACCCATGCTCTTTGCTGCTCCGAGACATAATTCCTAAGATAGCTCTCCAACCATTTGTTCACTATCTCAGTTTGACCATCTGTTTGAGGGTGATAGCTCGGAGTAAGCACTGTACCACTCATCTTGAAAACTTCTTGCCAAAAGGTGCTTAGGAACTTGCTGTCCCTATCACTCACAATGTTTTTTGGCAATCCATGCAATCTAAACACTTCATGGAAAAACAAATTTGCAACTTGAGCTGCTGAAAATGTGCTAGTGATGGCAAAAAAATGAGCGAACTTGGTCAATCTGTCCACTACAACATAAATACAATCTTTGCCTTGAGCCCTAGGCAATCCTGTGATGAAATCCATCGAGACGCTTTCCCATTTTTGATTTGGAATGGGAAGTGGCTGCAGTAGACCAGCTGGAAGAGAGTGCTCATTTTTGTTCATTTGACAAGTGCTACACTCCTTGATGTAGCGTTGAACTTCTTCTTTCAACCCCTTCCAAGAGAACCTCTCTCGAATCTGCCTATATGTCTTGAAATACCCTTGATGACCAGCAAGTGGAATGTCATGAAAGGTCATCAAAATCTTCTTCTTAAGTTTGGAATCAGCCACCAAAAAGATTCTTCCCTTGTAATGTATCAAACCATCAATTACCTTGTACCTTTCATCATGAAAAGTACCTTCAATGATGCTGGTTGCAAACTGATTTTTGGCATAATCAGCAAGCAACATCTCCTTCCAATCAGCAGTAAGCTCACACAATGAGCTCAAATGAGGTCTTCTGGATAAAGCATCAGCCACAATGTTGTTCTTCCCTTTGACATACTCAATGTCAAAATCATAAGCTTGAAGCTTACTCACCCACTTCTACTATCTTTCATTCAAATCCTTCTGATGCATGAAGTGCCTGAGACTATTGTGATCAGTCTTGACCACAAATTTGCTCCCCACCAGATATTGTCTGAACTTGGCTAATGCATGCATGATTGCAAGCATTTCTTTGTCATAGATAGAATAGGTCCTTTCAACGCCCCTTAGTTTTCTGCTTTCAAACACAATGGGATGCTTATCTTGCATCAAAACAGCCCCAACACCTTCCCCTGATGCATCACACTGTAACTCGAAAGGTTTGGAGAAATCTGGTATGGCCAATACTCGACAAGAACTCATGATTTTCTTGAACTTATCAAACACACTTTGAGGCTTTTCTGTCCCCACGAAAGCCCCCTTTTTAGAGAGGTCAGTAAGAGGAGCAGCACTTTGAGAGTAGCCCTTCACGAACCTTCTGTAGAAGCCACAAAGACCCAAGAACCCCTTCAAATGAGTCAAGTTTTGTGGAGGTGGCCAATCAACTATTGCCTTGATCTTTTCAGGATCAACGTTCACTCTATCAGCGCTGATTATATGACCAAGGTAGAGCATCTCCTTCATTCCAAATTCACATTTGGACTCTTTGGCAAACAAACTTTCTGATTCAAGAATGCTAAGCACTTCCTCCAAGTGCTTGAGATGTTCTTCCCACGTCTTGCTGAAGATGAGAATATCATCAAAGAAGATCAACACAAATTTCCTTAACTCTTTCTGGAAAACTCTGTTCATGCAAGACTGGAAAGTGGCTGGAGCATTAGTCAACCCAAAAGGCATGACTAGGAACTCAAAATGACCATAGTGGCACCTAAATGCCGTCTTCTCAACATGTGAACCTCTCATCCGAATCTGATAGTAACCCAATCTCAAATCAATTTTGGAAAAGAACTTGGCACCATGTAGCTCGTCAATGAGCTCATCTATTCGAGGAATGGGTTACCAATTTTTGATTGTGCTTTGATTCAAGGCACGATAATCCACACACATGCGGATGGTGCCATCCTTCTTCTTCACAAGAACTACAGCTGAAGCGAAGGGACTCTTGCTAGGACGAATGAAGCCCATCTCCAAAAGTTCTTTTATGTTCTTCTCAATCTCATCCTTCTGCTTCTTAGGATATCGATATGGTGTTGTGATGACTGGTTTGGCCCCTTCCTTGAGTTCAATGACATGCTTAGCTCCTCTTTCAGGAGGTGGCCCAGGAGGTAAATCAGTAAACACCTTACTCCTCTTGGTAAGTATAGACTGAATATTTGGAGGATAGTCCCTCTTTGTCTCAACTGGACTAGCTGGAAGGACCATGCATTCCGCAGCCCACTCAACTTGGTCATGCCAAATCAGCCTCTCCATTCTTTTGAATGAAACTATTCGAGGACCACCATTGGACATTCCTCTCAACACCACCTTCTTTCAATCAGATTGGAACTTGAGCTCCATTGTTTGTAGATTGAGAGAGATTTCACTAAGTGAACGTAACCATTGTATGCCAAGTACTGCATCTGTGTCACCAATAGTAACCACATAGAAGTCATCTTTGACTTCATAGTTGCCTAACTGCAAGGACATGCTAGGAACTCTTCGGTTGTAGGAAATATGAAACCCATCAACCACCATGACTTTGAAGCCTTCAAATTCTTCAGTTTTGAAACCTCTCTTTCCAACCACACCTTCATCAATGAAGTTATGCGTTGCACCAGTATCAATTAAGGCAACAATACGATGACCCCCAACTCCACCACGAACCTTGAAAGATTCGTTCTTTTGGAAACTAGAGAGTTGGGCAATAGGGCCCCCAACTCCTTGCTCATGATCGGACTCTTCTGTGGCTCTTTCTTCTTCGCTGTCCCGAAAATAAGACTGCTGATCAGACATATCAGATTCTGATCCATAATTAGAATAGGTCCCCATTTGATTATAACGCCCTCTTCCAGGACATCTATGACCTTTGGTTCAAGGCTCTAAACATGTATAACACTTGCCCTCCTTTCTGAGCTGTTCACTTTGCTCTTCAGTCAGCTTAGGTGGAAACTTCTTGTGCTGATTTGAAGAATGTCTCTTGTCCTTCTTATGGCCAAAAGGCTTAGGCGGAAATTTAGGCCTAGGAGCTGATAACTCCATACTTCGGGACTTCTTGATTGCTTCTTCAAGACTTGGTGGATCGAAAGCTTTAACCCACCCTTTCAAGGGTTCAACCAAACCTTCAGAAAACAAAACAACCAGTCTTCTTTCGGTGATGTTGGGCACCATTACAGAAAGTCTTTGGAAATCAGCAATGTAAGAATCCAAGGAGCCATGCTGCTTCAGTTGTGCAAGCTCACGAAATCTTACTTCAGGATATGTTGTACCCCAAAATTAAAATTTTTGTTACACTTAGACATTTTGAAGAAATGAGTAAAAGTCTTGTCAAATCAGTCAAAAAGGTCAAAATTTGGGTGTGCATGTCTTGCATGAGGGTTCAAAACACAAAATTTTCAATTTCTGACGATCTGGGTCTGCTAAGAACAGCTTAACCTACAAAACCCAGATCTCGCCATCCCTAAAATTGGGAAAACTATTTTGAAATTTTCAAATTGTAACTTTTCTGAAGTTTTTCTGGGTTTCTTTCGAAACGGATACTGGCAAAATTTTCTAAAAATAGAAAATTTCTAAAAATAGAAAGTTGGTCCGACAGGTCCAAACCGATTTTGATTGGTTCAAAATACTTCCATATCAGCGGTGCAAAGTAATGAATCTCAAAATAATCAGTTTTTCCCTACTGGGTCTAATCTGCTTTTGAAGCGTATCTGGAGCTCCGAGGTCATCAATGGAGGTCATTCGGCTGCCAAGCGTCAAAATCAACACTCAGGCGTTCAACAGAAGATGAAATGATGAACTTGCACGGAGAACGAAGATGAAGTTGAAAAATGATAAAATTTTCTAACACTCGTGACTTTGGGCGCCCCTGTTGAAGAAAGGCGCCCATCTTTTTAGGGCACCAAATGTCAGAATTAGGGTTTGTGCCTCCAGTCAATGTTGCTCAGTTCTCTGTCAGCTTCGCAACAAATTCAACGGCGTAGTCATCAGGCGATCCAGTCATCCGGAATTCAAAGCTGAATAGGGAGGTTCCAAATAGATGTCAGAATGAGAATTTAAGATCAAAAATTGACTAAGTGTTGAGATTTTGGGCGCCCCTGGTCAAGAAGGGCGCCCAGCTTTTTGAAGGCCCTGATTCAGCTGTTAGGGTTTGAGAATATGCTTGTTCTTTTCAGAGCTCAGCCAGCTTCGACGTGCCTGTCTCCGTCAGATCATCCGACTGCTCAATCTTCAGCAAATGCAGATCAAAGATGAACATACAAAACGAAGTCTTCAAACTCTGAAATTTGAAAATCAGTAAAATGGCTAAGTCTAGAGGAAGTGGGCGCCCCTGGTGAAGAAGGGCGCCCAAGTTTTTAGGGGTCCCAACAGATAAATTTGCAGACGAATGTCTAACGAGATCTCTTCACAATTGATCCAGCTTTACAACGAGATACTCAGCACGCCTAACGGAGCTCGCAGTCACCAGATTCAAAGAGCTGAACAGAAGGTCCGATGAGAGTTGAAAAGAGATCTAAAAGCAAAGGTGAAAAAGGTGAAAAATAAACTAAGTGTTGGTAAAGTGGGCGCCCCCAGTCAAGATAGGCGCCCAAGCTTTTGAAGGGTAAAAAATCCATTTTTGACAAAAGTGTCTCCAGAGCACCCCCCTTCATTCTTCGTCAGCTTCGCGATGAGCACAGCCATCAGTCAATCCGACGCCCGGAGCTTAAGATCCAACAAGGTCATCTGAAGAAGTGAGAGACCTGAATAAATTGGAAAATTTTCTAAGTCTGATGGAAGTGGGCGCCCCAGTTGAAGAAGGGCGCCCAAATTTTAAAGCCTCCAAATGATGGAATTCGCAAACGTAACGTCCAAGAAGGCCTCACCAAAATCAGTCTGGCTATCCAACGAAACATTCAGACAGTCAGTCGGATCAACGTAGCTCCCGGAATCGAAGATTCACCAGAAGATCAAAGGGAGAAGGAAGAGCTTGGAAATCAGAAAAAATGGCTAACACTGAAGAAGTTGGGCGCCCCTAGAAGGAAAAGGCTCCCATGAATTCGGAGGTCGAGATCAAATTTTTAGCCGGAGGTGCCTCCAGAACATCTTTTTCAGAATCAGTCAGGCTTCGCCGTGAATCACTCAGCTCGCCTGTCGGGTACACCAATCAACGAGAAATCAGTGGCGAAGTGGCATGTTAAAATTGAGAAAAGTTGAAAAAGTTGAAATTTTGACTAACACTGGTGAAGTTGAGCGCCCCTCTTGGAGAAAGGCGCCCAAACCTTCATGCCTTAGAAGTTTTTTTGAGATTTTCAAAATTTCAAATTTGTGAGAAGAGAAGGATGGCGTCCAAACTTGAGAAGATAAGATTTAGGGTTTTGAAATAAAAGCAGAAAAAAAAGCAAAACCTAAATCAAAACCTAAGTCTATTTAACTCTTCTTTTCAATGTATTTTTCATTATTTTTGCAGGTAGCATCCAGAGGAGAAAGTTGGAGCAGCAAGTTTGAAGAAGTTTTTCAAGATTCAAGAACGTAGCTTGCTGGTTTTTCATCATATTTTTCAGATCAGCAACATAAACCCTTGCTTTTTCAAGCTTTTTCATCCAGAAGATCAAACTTTTCAAGAAGAAGACCAAGGCATTCCATTTTTCAATCATCTGGGTCTTTTCTCTTCAATCTTCTGAAGGAATTTTTCAAGAACTTCATCAAGTTGCAGCAAGTGCTTTTATCTTGCATGTCAGTGAAAACCTCAGTGCATTCATATTTCAACCATCTGGGTCCTTTCCAATCAGTCTTCTGAAGAAAACCCATATCGCAGCTTTTTTCGAAAACCTAGGGTTGGCTGCTTTTTCGATCAAACGTCAGAGTTTTGCAATTTCAATCAACTGGGTCCATTTCTAATGATATTCTGAACAAAACCCAGATGCCAGCTTTTTCGGTGAAAAATTGAAGAAATTAGGGTTTGCTGCTTTTTCAGTCTAAATTCAAGATTTTCAAAAACGGACGATCTGGGTTGTCTTGCAACGAAATTCTGAGCAAAACCCATATCTCAGAAAAATTTCCAAAAATTTGTCCGTTTGAAGGCTAAAAAAACAGCATTCTAAAAATAGAAAGTTGCTCAAGACTTGTCTGAACATAGGCGAGTTTACAGTCATTCTTCAAGGTTTTCAATATGGAGTACACTCCCCTCGAAGTTTAAGACCAAATCAGCACTATGTTAAAACTTCATCATCTCAGCTGAAGAACAAGAGAAGGTGTGATATGAGAAAGAGGAAAGGTATCGGAAAAGAGTGTTGCAATAATCTTCTGATGGTAATCAAGCGAAGTGTCAGAAGCATAAAGTTGCAGAGCCGCCAAGTTATCAATTAGTGAATCATCTTTTTGGGCAGCGATGTTTTGCAAGAATAGAACTCATAAAACAGTTGAAAAAGTGAAAGATCCTCTAGGTTTGATCACAAAAGGCGAAGAGATCTTGGAGAATCAGAATATTGCTTAGTTGGCATAGATGCACCGAACCGGGACACAATTTCCAATTTTCTAGCAGATGAGATCGAGCTTTAAAGCAGCTTTCTTCTAGAAGCTTTCTTTCCTGCTTTCTTTCTATTCTTGGAATGATCCTTATCCATTCTTTGAGGATAAAAAGAAGATAAGATGTAATAGTTGGCGTTTCCCGCTTTTTCTGCTTTCTAGGGTTTTAGATGTTATCTTCTTTCTAGATTTAGTAATAAAGCTTGCTTGCTGAGCAAGCCCTATAATTAATAATGTGAGGGAGATTTTAGGGTTCCTTACTCTCTGCTTCTCTATAAATACAAGAGCCTTTGCTCATTAGTTTCTTTAACCATACTAGTGTCATAAAACTGAACCTATTTTGCCTTCTATTTGTTTATTCAGAATTAATGGTTCAATTGTGTTGTGATATGGCAAGTATGCTGAAGCCCTCTTTGTAACAAGGAGTTAGTGTGATTGTTGTTTCTAGTGTGTAAGAACAAGATTGCAAGCCTCCTTAGCTGCAATTTCTTGTTCCAGGCATGTTAGAAGTGAGTTTGTTCCAGAAGTTTGAGTAATAAAATCATGAGCCTCCTTTGCCTTGATATAAAATCTCTGATTTCCGTTATTGGTGTTTTACTTTTATGATCTTGATTTCAACTTACATTGAAGTGTGTAGATGTTCGTTGAGAAAGAGTTTATCGAAGTATTTTGTCAGAAAATCTACCTTGTTCATTTCTAGTTTCTCTTGCTCTGCTTATTACTTGAGAAGTTAGAAACGTCTTTAGTTTAAGTTAGTAGTAGTTGAAGTTCTTAAATCAGAAAATCATTTTAGCGGCGTTTATTTATAAACCTTGTGCTCCTAGCTGATCAAAAGATAGGCAACTTAGTTTTAGTTTACTTTCTTGAATACCATCAGCAAGAGGGAGCTTCCCCTCCTAATTTGAAGAGCAGTTTATCTGTGCATAGCTGTCCGTTTCAAATACGCATTCCAGAGGTGCGAATTTAAACGCCAACAGGATACTTAGTGTTGAACCTATCAATCAGCTTGTTGGTGAATTCTCTGTAGGTTCGAATAAGGTTATGGCCAAGTGTGACCAAACCATGGTACCACCACTCATGGGCAGCTCCCTCCAAATGAAGTGTTGCAAACTTGATGGCATCTTCTTTTGGCATGGGACAAAGTGAAAGGTAGTTGTCTAACTTCTGAACCCACGATTTTGCTGAACACTTATCATTTCCATCGAAGTGAGCCAATGACACCTTCCCAAGGGCTTGTTGATAATCAGTTCTAGGAGCCATATAAGCACGGTTATCAACTCTTCCTCCGTTTCTTCTGTTTCTCTGGTTCAAGAATTGATCAAAGGACCATTGGTCTCTAAGATTAGGGGGTAAGGTGGCATACTCCAAGTAGGCTTGCCTGGCATCGTCTACCAAAGGAATGGCAGCTTCAACTTGCGGTTCTTCCCTTTGAGTGAATGTAGGAAAGAGTGGCCTAGAGGCTGATCCGCTAGAGGTGGCCTCATGCTGACCAATAGTTCTACTTCCTCCATTACCATTGTTCCCATTGACTCCACTGCTTTCTCCTATAGCATGGTTTTGATTAGGAGTATGATTCTGAGGAGTTTGCTGGTCCATTCAAGCAAGTAACCGGGACATCATCTCAATCATCCCATCAAACTTCTTTCCATCCTTGCATCTTTCTCATCCATGGCCTGCCTAAGATTGTCTGACATATTCTCAACTGTTTTACCAGTATCTACAGCTTTTCCTGTTTCTCTCAAAGCTTCTGAAAGAGTATCTGCTTCTGGCACTGGCGGAAGCTGTGTCTGTTGTCTTCTGGCCTGACCTCTGGTGAAGTATCTGCAACCACTGTCACTCATCTGACAACTGAATCACTGTAGGGCACAGCTTGGCAGAATCATGGCTCTGATACCACTGTAATGATCCAGACAATTTTTTTTTTCGTTTTTTAGCAATGAGATTACAATTCAACACGCACCCATTAAGGTTAGCTCTAAACCAAAACGATGCGGAAGGTAACTCTAACCAGAATGTACACCAGGATCCCGATGTGGGCAAGGTGTGGCGAAGGGAACTCTAGCAAGAATCGCGTAAGGGCAGGCATGGTCGGAAGGATCAGTAAAGCAGTGAACAAAATATAACCCTAACCAAGAATGGCCGGTGTTGATGGCGGTATGGTTAGAGGTCTCTAAACTATGGTGAAGTAAATGAAGTGACGAAGCCGATACCTCTTCCACTTATCGTAGTGTACAATAAGTAGATGGAAGATAAAATGGAGAATTGCTGTTAGTACTACTAAACAACTTACAATATATCATAATGCTTTGCCAGAGCCCAATATTTCAAGTTCTTCAATGCTGCAATAACCTAGAAGACTTTCACATTGCATAACCAACCCCTCTAAACTCAGACTACTCACAAATCGTAATGTCCCATTCTCGAGCATGATCTTTCCAGTGACCGTTGGCCTATTCCGGAGACCTGTAGGCTACTTGGAAGGTAAAATTAGGGTTTCTTGTTTTGAAGGATGCTCTTGCTCGAGGTTGGTTGATTCAATGGCAGATTCTTTCTGGGTTTTCAGAGAGCTTCGCAGTGATTTGTTCTTCTTGGCATTCTGAGCATCTTTAGGAATTTACTATTTTTAGTAAATTCTATTTCTGGAAGTGTTCCTGTTGGTTTCGGCATGGTTGGCTTTCTACTTCAGACTAATCAGTTGGCTTGCTCATTTATGGCTTCGGGGCACAAATGGAGAGATAAGTTCGAATTATTTAATTAAGTCATGTTTTAATATTATATTTTAACATTGACCCCCTTGGCCTAGCTTCTTCACTTTAAGTTGTTTTAAAAGATATCTTTATGGGTGGGCGCCTCATTGAAAGAAATTAATTATATTTCTTATAAAGAAAAGTTTAACCCAAGCTCAAATTGGACGCCAACTTCAAGGATGAAATAAAGTATTATTAAAAGTCAAAGTTTGCTTGGAAAAGTGGGACGCCATCTTTTGGAGGATTAGGGTTTGGTTCGAAAAGGAAGTTTAGGGTTTCGAGAAAGATCATCTGGAAATTATAAAAGGAGGCCATTGGTTCTCATTTGGATTATCTTTTGTCTACAAGAATGTTATGCTGCCGGATTGGCTTTGGGATTGCTTCGAGGAATGTAAGCCTCCTAGCTTGGCATTGCTTCTCACTTAAAAGATAGCGACTAGTGGTGAGATAGTGTAGTTTGAGAGTTTGTATTGGGATTTGTGCATTGTAATCAGTTTGTGGCTTTGTAGTTCAGATTTATGCATATTAGAGAGATTCAGGAATTGCATTTTTCATTACAACAGATTGTCATTTTTATTCATAAGTCAAAAAATACAAAAAGAGTCATTCTGGGTATCGTCTAGATCTCTCTGTCTGTGAAGGGCGAACCTTTTCTGTAAGTTTCAGATTTTTTAAAGAAGTATTGAATTTTTAAAGACAAATCGCCCCTCTTGCTGGGCCGTACCATTTGAGTTGTCTTGGAATACGTGC
>VDFB02119156.1:0-11147 GCA_007258455.2 Sequoia sempervirens
GACTTTGGCAGCATTTAAAAGACTCCAGTGGATATTGCTGAGAAATTTCGAGGAAGAAGAATATTGGAAAAGGTTTTATGATTATTCAATAAGTTAGTATCCCTCTCCATAGCTAATATTTGTTTGTTAGGACTCAGCATAGAAAATATTTTCTTAATATTTTTAAGAATCAAGACAAGGCTTTTAGATTGAGTACTTGTATATGATTGTAGAGTCAAGTCAAAATAAAATATTTTTTTAATATTTTTACAAATCAAGACAAGACTTCTAGATTCAGTACTTGTATATGATTAAAGAGTCAAGTTAAATGCATCTAAATGTATGCCATATTAAAACTATTTAGTAGCACGGTAGAGTATGAAATGTAAAAGAAGAACACATGATGATGGAATCTTCTCTTTAGTCTTGACTTTATATTTACATGTTGAAATTTTTTAATTATACATTTTCATTGGTCTCTACTTAAATATTATTTTTTTCAATAGTCAATAACAATTTTTTATCTCATGCACACTAAATAGTAGTAAATAGAGAAAGTATTTGATGGTTGTGTGATCTAATTTTTCACTTTTTAAATTCACGTTTGTTGATTTTGAATGACTCAATCTTTATTACAACTTAGATGGCAATATCACTACTTAAACCTTAGGTTCCAAGTTCAAGTTATCAAATATGATACCACATCAACATGACATTGTTGAGGGCTCATTAAATACAAGGAAAAAAATAGTTCAACAGTTGTGTATGTGGTTGTATTTTTTGGTGTCATCATGTGGCACCAGATGATTTGTTATTTTTTTAGCTGTGACATATTAGAAAGTGTTCATTTCATTTAATTCCTTGTAATAATAGTCAAAATTAAGAACCTAAATCTCATAAATAATAACTTGCTATTTTATTATAGTGCATGGTCATTTAATGTTGGGACTCAATTTTGTCAAGTCCTTCTTGCTTGAGTCCCTTCGCTTATGGGTGTGTTAGCTATGTTTGAGCTATTGCTGATAACTTATTTGTGAAGTTTCATGAGGTTCATCTTCTCAAATATGATCCTAGTTGTTTGTTCCCCCCCCCCTTCACCTTACTAAATTACCTTAATTCAAAAATTCAAAAGTTGGCTAAGTGTGAGGTTGGTATTATTCTTGCAATTAATTTGAGGTTCTATGGGAATGAAGAACCAATGGTTCATAGTTCCGATACCCCTAACAAAGGGTTCTGATGGTTAAGGTAAGAAGTTGAAGGTTCCATATGAACCAAGAGCTAGTGTTTCCCACTTCACATGGAACCCCTGAAGAAGGAATATGCCTAAGTAAGAAAGATATTAAAGGTTCTATGGGAACCAAGAACCTTTCCAAGTTTCTAGTTCCCATAGAACAAGAGTTTTGAAAGTGCTTTGGTAGTACTTGAACTAAGCTCGATGTTGGGAGAATCCTTGTACGACTTGATTTTGAAAAATCTCTATAAAAGAAAGGAGGGTGGATGATTAAGATAGAAACTACACCAGATGAAGTTTTCTCAAAGGTCTAGTGCCTATAGTACATTATGGTAATTTCTACTGCTAATTCATTTAAAGGTCCAATAGTGTGTAAAGTAATGTTTCACAAGTTTTACTTGCATATTTTTCTCCACCTACTTCACCAACTCATGTTGAAGGCATCATTTTCCCTATCAATTTGAAGCACCTAGTTGGGGTGGAATTTATCCTTTGCCATGGATCTTCTTGGTGCTATAGTTTTTTTATTAGGGTTAGATTCCTTGCAAGTATTAAGGCACAAATTTCAATTATATTTTGCATAGTTTAGTTGTTGCGTGGTATCCAAATGCTAGGGAAGTTGCAAGGTAGTCGTCAATGCCAACTTGTATAATTTTTTTTGGTGATGTTAAAATATATGGAATTGAATTAGACTAGTATTTCATGCATATTTTTCTATAGAATATCTCCATGGTATTGAGTGATTTTTCATGAAAATTATTGTTCTAAAATATGGATTTTCCTTTACCACATTTGTTGGCATGAATGTAGTGTTGGATTATTAAAGTGTAACAACACTTTGGAAACATTGTAAACCTTGTAATGATTTTTTCTCTCTATAAATAAATACATGTTGTTCTATTATGGATAAATGAGTATGTTTTGATTAGATTAAAGATGGGAAGGGCATCTACCCATTACAAAATGGCCATAGAGGCCCAATAAGGGGGCTCACGAGAAATGAGACACTTAGAAAGGAAAAAAACAAATAGAAACTAATAGAACAACAAGAAAAAAAACACAACTCATGTAGGAAAAAACCAGTAGGGGACCAGACCAACTACTAGTCACCTAGAAGCTTGAGGTTGCTAATGGCCTACCACTCCTTAGCTAAGAATTTGAGTTTTTCATCAAGGCCTAGGGGCCCTATGCATGCAATTTGGGTTTCCTCAATGCTAGGTGGGGCAGGTTTGTCCTTCTTCTCACCTTTTTTCTTTGAGTGACAAATGTCATGTCTAACCTGGGTCATCCTTTTATCATGAAAACTATAGAGTTCCTATTGAAAGACCTGTATGGTTACTATGATAGTATCCTTATTGTAATCCATAATTTCTTGGAGACACTTCAACATCTTGTCTTGACTATTGTGCATGGTGGAAATTTCCTTTTACAACTTCACCTTATCATCCTAAAACCCCATCAGAGCTCTAAACTCATTCACTTCACTCTCCCAATTCACCCATATTTTAGAAGACTTTGTGAGAGAGGATAACAAATCCCAATACCCACCATTCTCAACATCCCCTTGCCTAGAAACCTTCTACTTGAACACATTCTCTTCTAGATCCAAGATTTTTTCCTTAGCCGAAATGAGATGGGCCAGGAGCCACTTAAGGATATCATTCTTAACATTTATGGTTGTTGAAATGTCATTAAACTTTTACCTCAAGGGAACACAAGAAGGACAAACAACCTCTTCCAAATTGGGCTCCCCTAAAGCACCATCTAGGTTAACACAAAGGTTGGGGAATATTTTAGGGCTAGGAGGGTTAGTGGTTGGGAGGATTTGAAAACCTTAGACATGTCATGATTGAAAAGGGAGCTAGTGGGGGAATTTCTTGGGGTATGTTTCTAGGACTCATCATTTGAATTTTCATGGGTTTTAGAACTAAAATTATCTAAATAGGGGTGGGGTCGAGGAAGGAAACACACTTTTTTGGGTTGGGGTGGGAACCCTTTTTGGGATTGGGGAAAGGAACCCTTTTTGTGAAGAGATGCAAACCAAAATATCTAGACTAAATGCCAATGACACTATATTATGAGTGACTTAGCAAACAACTGAAACTTGCTTTTTTAAAACTTTATCTTTATGTTTCATATACCAATGTGGAATTTCACCAATTAAAATAAGTGTATCTACCTTCATGCACCAACTACCACCACTAAGATATTTATTAAAGATTTAATTATGCACAATAGATTTGCACACCATCTGATCTGATTTAGTTCTTATTCCATGTTAAAGTCTTCAACATCTTTTTTTAAGGGGGAAAAAAGGTTTTGAAAGTAAAATCTCCCCCTAAGATAATACTCTACGTTAATTTGTCTTGGAATCTTGTATAGAGTGCACAAGTGTAGCATCATCCTTCTTCCCATGGTCATCTTCTTAGACCTTTTCATTTCCCCATTTTTGTTGATCATGGGATTCAACATTTTTCTGAACTAGTGGTCTAGCAATGACACTTTTGCAGTAGTTTTCTTTATGTCCCACATTGTTGCATTTATAGCATACAATGTTGTACCCTAGAATAGGATTGTTCCTTATCATTTTAGATCTACACTCATCACCCTTATGACCATAGTTATTGCAGGGATAATGATATCCATGAAGTAACATACTATTATTTCTTTGAGGCATGACTGACCTTCTACTCATGTTAAATTATTTCTTCTTTGTCTAACTCTGCAATCAATAACCTTATGAAAAAAAATATTGCAAGAAAAACAACCACCTTGAAATGATTGATTGAACCTAGAGCATATTGTTTTACATATGGAGGAATTCCTTTTTTCTTCTTCTTAGGATTGGGTCCACTTTCTTTCTTCCCATTGTGAGTATTCTTTGTCTCTTGAGACATGAACTTCTTGGAATCTTAAGTGCAAAAAAATTCTTCTTTTGTTTCAATCTTTTCACTTGATTTGGAGCTATCAAGGCGAGACTTATCCCCTTTGAAAATTTGTTCCTTTTCTCTTTTTAGAACATTCTCTCGTGAGAATTTCCTCTTGAATCTTTAAACATTCAATATTTTTTTCATTGATCTTGACATTCAAAAAATATTAAATTCTCTTTCCTTCTTCAACCTTTATTTTCAAGTCTGAGATCACACCTTCTACCTCTTTTAATTTATTTCACATTCCCTTCCTTTTTCTCCTTGGATCTTCAGTTTGTCAATCTCTTCCTTTGTCTTCGCAACAAAGATTTTATATTTTATATTTTGTCCCATTGCTTCATTTAGGTCTTTCAAATAAAACTGAGGTTTTCCTTCAAAATCTATTTCCCAATCATTTGAATTGAAGTATCAACCTTTAAAACTTCCAAAGATTCAAGATTCATACTAGAGGAAAACATGTCGTCATCACTCAAGGAGCTAAACTCCTTACATTTATCAACATTATACTTTCTATTAGTAGTATTGAAAGCCAAAAAGAGAGTTTGATCATTTGAATCATCCTCCTCATCTTTAGAGGAACTATTGATCTCTTTGCAATAAAGACCATTTTTAACCTTGCCTCTTTTATTGAAATCATTTGATTCTTTATAAAGAAATTTAGATGCAGAATGAACTATTCTTCCACAATAGAAACATTTGAATGGTAAATTACCTTTGTACTTGATAGTGCCTTTCTTCAACCTTCACACAAATTTCTCTTCAACTTAATCAAAATCTTCATTCTTTTCAGGAGCCTCATCTTCAATATTTTTATTAGCTTTGAAGGTATATTCTTTCTTCGAAACATCTTGACCAAATTCTATTAGCTCAAAGGGAATAAGAGTACCAAACATTTCCTCAATTGAATACCGATCCAAGTCTTTAGATTCTTCAATGGGAAACACTTTATGATTTCAAGATTTTGGGAGATATCTCAAAACCTTTTTCACAATTTCACTTTCCTTTACTTCTCCACCAAGACCAAAGATTTTTATAACAATTTCTTGAACCCAAAGCATATAACTTGAAATATCTTCATCTTTTTTCATCCACAAAGGTCTCAAATTTTCTCTTGAAGATTTGTATCTTGGCTTGTTTCACTTTAAAATATCCTTCATAGATGCTACTAAGCTTCTCCCAAGCATATTTTGTAGAACTACAATTCATCACCTTCAATATTTTTGAATCAGCTAATCCACATAAAATAGCATTCTTGGCTTTAGCAATATATTCATATAATCTAATTTTAGTTGGATCTATAATAGGAGTGGTAGGAGTAGTATAACCAATTTTGGTTGTTTTCCAAACACCAAACCCAAGAGAGTTTAGGTGTCCTTCCATTTTCAATTTACAATAAGAGTAATTAGTCTCATCAAACCTAGGACCCTTATATGAACCATCATATGCCATCTTGAATCTTTGCCTCAAGTTTTTAGGCTTTCTTTAGAGCAACTTGTCTCTGATACGAATTGTTGAACAATTCCAAAGAGTGAGAGCATGGTGAATTAGTCTACACAAAACTTAACCCCTTTCAAAACTTTAAACTTTTAGTACGACTCAAACTCCTTTAGAAGATAAAGATAGAACTTCAAGCAAAGCAGTAAAAAAGAGGAACCTAGTAATTTGAATCTTTAACAACTTCAACAAACTTTAGTAATTAAAGATATACCACTAATAAAATCAACAACAAAGAGAAGGAAACATAGAACACACACATGTAAAAGGAGACACTAGATTTACGTGGAAAACCTAATAAGGGAAAAACCACAATGAGAGTTAACTCATAATATATTATAATGCTCACTACCAAAAAGACTTGTAGGGAAGCTGACGACCTTAAAGAAACATACAAAGGACTTGTTGACATGAAGACAACACAACTTCAAGAGAAAGATACATAGACCTGATGAGATTCACTATCTCAAATCAGGATACAAAATATTTATGATAGAATTAAATGAATGCCAACATAACATGAGCTGTTGACTGAGGTATTAGGACATAATTGATCTTTCCTTTCACAATATTTAGCACTATCTCTGCTAGAAATTCAATAAAATTTTCATATTCACTTATTTGTACTTGTACACTACTTTGTCTTGTTGCATCTGAAATAATATTTCATGTATATCCACCACAACACTTCAAGACATTAATTAGGCTGGCCAAGAAGAGAATAAATAATGAATTTAATTGGTCGGCCACCAAATCATAATATAGTCCTATCCTAAAGATAAAGAGGAAAAAAACTAATCTTAACATTTCTTCCAATGTGATCCAAAATGAGTTACACATAGGTGCACATCAACCTAAGTCAACATCAAGGTAATGTGTGGATGAAACATTGAAGCACATAACTAGTTGGCTCAAAAAAATACTTCTAATTGAATTTACTTGATGGGGTCCCAAATAGGATAGGTGAGGAACCAAATCTATCATGACACATTTTTTTGGAAATATGTGCCTCCAAACTATTCAAGCTGAAAACTCCATTAGAGCTAAGTCGGTGTGACATCTTCATTGTCTAGCCGACTAGCAGCTTGATTCATTTTGTTTTGAACAGGTCACTGTGACCTTGCAAATGTCTTGTCGAAAGGTTGCACTGTGGAGTCTGTCGCTATGGCATAATGTATTCGTTATTACCTCATAGCGCTTGGGAGATCTATGGCCGACAAGCCATTCAATCGTATTTCGGGGAGACTCTTGGTGACCATGGGCTTCGGGATAGCTAAGGGTTCTCGCTAAGAAGTCCCAGCGAATGGAGAAAGTCATGCCGACAGGGACACATCCAAACGTTCTTTGGTGTAACTCAAAGTGATTAGAGAAACCTCTTAGTGATGGTGAATGTCTTGCCAATAGCCGATGGCTATCGAGGTAACTCTTGGTCTTGGGAAGACTTCTTAGCGAATGTTGGAAGTCTCACCGATAGGAACATCTTGTGGGATCTTTGGTATAACTCTTGGCGAATGTTTGTCATCGGTGGAACCACGATGGTCTCAATAAAGTCGATAACTGATGACTCTTGCCGATGATGAAGAGCCGGGGTAAGTCTTGGAGTTAGGTATGTTCTCTTAGCAAGGGAAATGTCTTGGTATTCGTTGAACACTTGAATTAGCCTTTATGTTCGAGCAACCTCTTGGCGATATGTTATGTCTTGTCGACTATCCTTTGGAGCTTCGATATGACTTGTGTCTTGTTATACCTTTGGAGCTTCGCTATGATCTCTTAGCGAGATGTGATAGAGTGCAGGCCTTGGTGACTCGGTGGCTCATGGGCTTGATAGAACATCTTAAGCGTCTTGAGTCTTGGCGACATCGATATGAAGTCTATGTAGCATCAGCGAGACACTGTTAGTGTCTCATCGAGATGCCAATACATTGTGAATTATGTTGACCGAGTAAGACCGTCCTATGTGGAGTCTCGTGGACGAATAGGAGGAGCCAAAACTGAACAGTTGGAAGACAATTGGTTGTGATGGTTCTGTGAGGATGTTCGACAGTCGGGGAATGCCATGGATACATTATGAGATTGCTGATTGTGATTAAGTTGGATTATCAATTGATTCGTTGGTTGAATCGATAGGTTGTTGAGTGATTGTATCAGTGGATGAATTATGTGGACTGTAACGTGAAGATTTTTGTACAAGAATGTTAATGGTGAATGCTCTTGTATGATGACACGAGAAAAGATAAGTCTAGAATTTTTGTATGTAATTTCCATTACTATAATACAATATGATTTCTCTTGGTGTGGTGGGTTTTTTTCTCCCATAAGGGTTTTCCCATGTATATCTGGTGTTCATGTGTGGTTGTCAAATACTCTGTTTCTTTTATTAATTCATAGTGCATCTTAGTTGAACTAAAATTGAAAAATTTAAAGTTATATCTACATTCTTCTCTGAGGTATTGACGTTAGGAAAATTGTTTCCACATCTGATTTTCCTTGCAAGTGGTATGGGAGTGCGGCGGTTAATGGTATCCTTATTTAGATGCGTTGGGTTTTGAGTGAGTTCTATTGATTGGGAGTCTTGTAGAAAATTGTTATTTATGATTACAAGTTGAGATGGCTAGTACATCTGGAAAGTTTGAAATAGATAAGTTCAACGGCAGTAACTTTGAGTTGTGGAAATTCAAGATGGAGGATCTTTTAGTGGATCATGATCTTTGGATTGTTGTGGCTGGAGTGAAACCTATAGGCATGAAGCAAGAATATTTGGACCTTGCAGATAGAAAGTCTAAGGGGTTGATAAGGCTTTGTTTGGCACACTTTCAAGGTGCTTCGATTGTGCATGAGGAAGATTGCATCTTCTTTGTGGAAAGAGACTAGCATCTATTCACTAGTGGAATTTGGCAAATAAATGACTACATGACTAAAAATTTTAGTCACGTGACTAAAATTTTTAGTCACGTGACTAAAACTAGTAGAATTTGACAAATAAATGACTAATATGGTCATTTATAAGTGACTAATTTGGTCATTGGGTAAAATCACAACTAAATGACTAAATAAATGACTAGTGGTGAATTTTCCTTGAGGTGAATTTGTCATGGCAGTGGTTCCCATGGTGAATTGCTAGAGAAAAGAGTATTATTTTCTTAAAAATTAGTATGATGTGTTGTCCCTTTTTAATAAAGATGTAATTGTCTTTTTATAGTCACCCCCACTTAAAAGCAAAAAGTGAAGATACTAGCTAATGTCTTTTAAAGGATTAATTTAAAGGGAATAGATATTATTTTAAAACTTTAGAACATGTCTAGATTTTGTTTTTCTTCTATAATTTACAGCATAGATTTGGTGTATGCCACACATTTACAAGCCATTTAATAAGAGACATCCCTCCTCTATCCTTTAATACCATTTCTAGCATGTGGGTCTCTCTTTGTTGATCATCTAGACTACGATATAGTTCAATAATGGAGTAGGTTCAATACTATGCAATATTGATTGTTAGGTTTCTATTCAAGCTTTTATCTTCCTCTAGACTTATGTTTGTTATGAATAAATGTAGTGCTTATAATATTTTCCAACTTTCCCAAAAAAATTCTAGGATTAATTATATTTACAAGAATATTCTCATTGGAAATATTCTAAGATTAATATTTTTTTATCACATTTCTTATGGAAACCAATTAAAACTGATGTTTCTTCTCATCTTTTTGATGGATCTCTCTCGCGTCTGCTGCTATAGCCATTAAAAATGTTGTTTTTCCCCATCTTTTTGATGGTTCTGAGTTGGATCTCTCATCTGCTGCTATAGCCGCGGCGTTGCACTCGGGATGCAGCTTCTTTTGGCGGGAAAGCTTACAATGCGTGTGGAAGGAAGTGGCCATTGTATTGGCTTTTTAACGATGAGGATAAGTAGAAAATATTATGCCCTAGTTTATGTTTTCTTCAACCCGTGGGTCATCTGCAAGCAAACAGGTAATATTATTAAAAACCCAGATCTTTATGCAAAACAAATTCGTTCTAAAACAAATTGTTGTAAATTAATAGTCTATTTTCATTGTTTATCTCAATAGATTGATACAATTAGTGTTCTCAAACTAATTTTCCACCTACTAATGACAACTATTAAGTCATTCCTAATTATTTCATTATATGGTGGTGTGACTGCGAATACACAAGAAATTTAGTTATGAGAATGGTGAATTTAAATAAGAACCTTCAAATTTTTCACATTTGTTTTCAAGTCTGTTTTTGATATCACAGTAGACAAGATGAAAAAGATCTAAAATTTTACATACAACACAGGTGAATGCATAGGTGAATGTAAAGATAGAGATACCAGGAATTCAAAAGGTTATGGGTTTTGCATCTACTAGGTGAGCCTTTATGCTGATATTTTTGTAAGTTCTTAACAAATTTTATTTGAAATGGCATTTTCAGTACTCTGACACAAGCATCATTATTTCTTGTCATATTCAAGATGCTAATTACTTTTATCAAAAATATTAGGATCCAGCTGTGACAGACATTGCATGTGCTTCCCTAAATTGGGAGATAAAACTTTGATTGTTCGTCATGCTACAACCAGGTATAGATATGCATGAGGCTATAATACAATTGAATCTATATTATTTGTTTTTAATCTGTACTTCTGACAATCTAATTGATTCCATCTTATTTCCTTCTCATAGCAGTGGTCAACCAAAACCAGACCAAGAGAATGTCTTAGCTCAGGCTCAACAACACATAGCTTTACAGGTAAGACTGGTGAATCATCTTTATAGTGAGAAAATAGATTTGGATTCCTTTTCTATTGTGATTCTATGTCTCTTATTCATGTATGGTAACCAAAGAATTATTTTGGTATATCTATAGAAACTTGTATGTATCTATAAATGATGACTTGTGGCTATCAAGGTGGGATAGAGTCTTAAAAGGGCATTAGGTCTCCAAGGTGTTTTCCATCACAGAATCAAAGTGTCTAGAAACTATTTTGTGAAAGCTATCTAAGGTGACTCAAAGGTTAGAAGTAGTCTTAAAGGTAGGGTTACTATTGTTGATGTTTGAGCAAGGTGGTTCCTATGTTCTCATAACAGTATAGTAAACTACCCCTCAATCTATGCACATTCCACTTCATATCAATTTTAAAGGACTGTCCCTTCACACACAGTCCATTAATGACTGTCATAAACTTACTAATTTATATCTAATCTTTTGCACTTATGACTAATTTGTCAAGCCTAAAAGTTTCCCTTGCATTTAGTTGACTATCCTTTCAACCACATTCTGTCAAATAGCTCTTCAATAGGAAGTTGTTCCGAAACATTCAAAGAAAGTACAATTCAATTACTTACATATGCACTTACATTAGGTCCTATTAGCATTTTTGAAGAACGGGGACATTACTTTGCCTCATACTGAAGCCAAAATTAGTAACTTTTTTGGCATGAAAGGTGACTGTGAACTTTGATATGCTGCCTCTTAACAGATTCATGGTGAGTGTTCATTTCTAGGAACACATA